>VWYK01027929.1:0-10249 GCA_013399775.1 Semnornis frantzii | reverse complement strand
TGTTTGGGTATTTTCTCCTTCCTTCGGATAGAGTGGGAATGTTTGATGTTGTAAGCCAAGCAAAGTTTCCTAGCTCCAAATCTCTTGTTGCAAATTGTGAGATTCCTGAAGAGGGTCAGAATGATGCCTAGAGTTCAGGGCTAGCACTTTGCTTTAGGAGCAGGATGCAATTGTAAGCAACTTTGAGGCCAAGAAATTTTCACGTTAAGAAGCTAGAGTGTGACCGTATCAGACTACAAGAGAAACTAAAAGGCCTAGCTCCAAAACTCTTGTTGCAAATTCTGAGTTCCTTGGAGAGTGTCAGAATGATGCCTAGAATTCAGGGATAGCACTTTCCTTTCAGCAGCAGGAGGCAGCTATAAGCAATTTTGAGGCTGAGAAATTTTTGCATTAAATTAATCTGATAGAGTGCGAATGTTCCTTCAGTGCTGGCAGCTCCACAGATGGCTGCAGAACCTTTGCCCCACTTGCATTTCCCTCAGGAAAGTTCCAGAAGGGCCTTCTCTGGCTGCCCTTTCCCTGGAGCTCATCTGCTCAGCTCAGCCCATGTGCTTTTGCTCTACCTGTGCAGCTTTCAGCCATGCTCCCAAAGCCGGCCCTGCCTCTGCAGCTGCTCCTGCTGCCCAGCACACAGCTTCCCAGCAAGGCACCTGGGCACCTACTGCCTACCTGCTTGCCTGCACAAAGGTCACCAGCAGCTCTTGCCCAGGCACTGGCATCCTGGCCCTGCCCCAAACAGTCCTTGGAAGCAGTTGGCAGCAGGCCCAGAGCAAGCTTCAGACAGAAAGCAGTTTGCATCCCACACTTGCTGCAGAGAAGGTTGAGTTCTGCCCCTACTCGCCTCCCTCCTGCCCTTACCAACTGCTTTCCATCTGATGCCAGGAGAGGCCAGCAGGAGCCCAGCCCTGCTCTGGCACCATCAGTGCCCTCTGGCTGCTAAGTGCCACCCCCCAGAGGCTCTCTGCTGGCAGCAGTGCCATGGCTGTCCCTGAGCCCAGGCACAATTGCCCCTTCTGAAGAGAGCCTTACCAACGGGCAGCAGCAGACACAGCTGGGCTCAGCAAGTTGCTGCTGCAGAGAGCCCATGGACAGGCTCTCCTGAGCAGTGCCCAGGGCTTGCTCAGCTCCCCCCAGCCATGGGGGTTTCTTTAAGCAAGGGCACTCAGCAGCACTAACAGCTGCAAGGAGACAGTAGAATGCTGCTGGCGCAGGCTCATTCTGCACCTCTGCAAGGCAAACTGTTGGGCACTACCAGTTCTTACTTGCTGCCTCTGCTGAGAATTGCTGCCACCTCCTGCTGTTTGCCTCTCTGCTTCTCCCTGAGACTGCTCAGGGCCTCCCTGATGGAGCCTTCTCACTTTAGGAGCTGCTGGAATGGGAGACAAATCTCTCCCTCTGCTCTGGAGTGCTCTCCTTTGCAGCCCCTGTGCAGAGTGGGCAGGTGGTGGCTGTGCCTCAGCAGGCTGCTTGCTGCCCCTTGCTCTGCCTTCTTTCCCGCCCTGTGCTTCTGCCTGCACTGAATTCCTCTCTCCTGCCTGAGCAGCAGCAAGAGCAGAGGCAGGGATCACTGTGAGGGAAGCTCAGTCCAACAAATTCCCTTGCTTTGGCCTCCCTTTGGAGTGCAGTTCTTAGCTTTTCAATTAGCAAATACTGCCCGAGCCGCCCAGCTGGACTTGCCTTGCCCCAGGCCTAGCAGAGCTCTGCTGCCCTGACAGCAGCATAAAGCGATGCTGGCAGTGCCAGGACAGGCAAGGACTGCCCCACAGAAGCTGCCAGAAGCACTCCCAGCTGCAGGCAGAGGTCTCACTGGCCAAGCAGGATCCAGTGCCTGGACTCTGACATCCAGTGCATGCAGATCCTCCCCAGAGAAAATCCTGTCCCATGTTGAGCAGAGGAGGAATAAATTCTTCTGAGTGTCTCTGTCCACCTGAAACACCAAAGCAGCCCCAGGGCTTCTTCAGCTCCCCTCCAACAGTGCCTGAGGCTCTGCTGGCAGAAGGAAGTTTTCCTATCTTTCCTGTCTCTCTCAGCACTTGGCCATTGGCATGTCCTGGCCTGGCTCTNCCCTTGGCATCAGGCAGAGAGGCTCAGGTGTGGCACTGCTCTTGCAAGGCCCTTGCAAGGCTTTCTTGACCATAAGCACCCTGGGAGCACTTTCTGATCACTTGGCAGTGAGCAAAATTCTCCTTGCCCTTGCCCAGTTTCTGTGGGAAAAGTCCAGTGGCAAAGTTTTTGCACAGCCACAGCCTCTGAGACAAGAAATGAGCCCAGGGGCCCCTGTAGGACTTTCTCCCAGCAGATGCCAGCCCAGGGCTGTTAGCCAACAGGAAATCAATTCTGCTGCACCATCAGAGCCCTCTGTGAGCCACAGAGCAGAGCTCCTTGGAGGGGCAGTGCCCACTTTGTTTCCTCAAACTGGCAGCAGGGACAATCTCCCTCAGGGCAGAGCCAGGACAGGGACTTAGCAAAACATGGGCATGGCTCAGTAGCCAAGAGAATCCAGCCCTGGACACAGAGTTCACTGCACAGGCACAGACTCTGTTCACAGAACTCCTCTGGCAGTCCAGAGACCTTCTTGAAGGCAGACACAAAGGTTGTCACCAGGTTTGGGGCAAAGGCCTTCAGGTATTCTCCTCCCACATTCTTGAGGATGGAATCCATCAGGTACAGAGCAGGGAGTTTCTGTGCTGGGGGAGCCTGCAAGGAGGAGAAGAAAGGAAAAGTTTAGCACACCAGAGACTGCCAGGCCCAGAGACCTCTGTTTGATTCCACTCCAAAGCCCAAGGGACTGGGTTTGGGATTTCCTGCTGATCCAAAGAGCCAATCTGGCCCAGGGATGCTCAGCTCAGAGCAGAAGGGAATCAGCGAGCAGCCAAGGCTCTGTGCCAAGTGTCACTGGCACTGCCACTGCGCCTCAGCCTGAGCAGCAATCGGGCATGGCAGCAGCAGAGCCTGCTAAGGAAGCTGCTGGCAAGCACAGCACAGGAAGGGAAGCTCAGCACTGCTCCCTGCTGCACAGCTCAGCTCCTCGGGAAGCACAGAATCAGCAATGTACTGGGGTTGCACCACTGAGGTTTGCTCTTGCAGGCAAAGCCAGCCCCAGGCACAGGCCGGCAGACAGCTTTGGCATTCCACAGCTCAGGGCAGGGTGGAAAGCAGCCCTGAGGCACTGCTGCCCTGCTCTGCCCTCAGCAGCACATCTGCCCAGCCCCTCCTAGCCCCTGAGGCCACCCCAGCTGCTGTCCAGCTGCTCCCCCAGCAGCACGGCAGCAGCAGGCAGGGGAAGATCCAAACCTTGGCCACTTTTACCTCCACCAGCGACACGATGCTGCTGGCCAAGGCCACGTTCTGCTGTGCCAGGAGGGTCAGCTTGGCGATGAAGGATTTGCTGCTGTGGGTCAGGCCCTGTAGCTGTGCCCAATAATCCTGGCACACAGTTCCTGAGCCCTCTCTCTTGGCTGCTGGGCACCCAGCAGGCAACTCTGACAGGCTGCTTCCACTCCACAGCTCCGACTGCATCCCAGACAGGCTGTGGGCCACAGGGACTCCAACCTCCTCTAACCCAGGCAGCTTCTGCCCTGGCAGGAGCTCTGAGCCCTAGGCAAAGGGAGAGGTTCAGGAAGAAGTGCAGGAGCCAAGAGCACGGTGACCCTGCCCTGCCCAGCCCCACACTGCCCTTGGCTCCGCAGCAGGCAGAGGGGCAGCAGCTCCCAGCACCCGGGGGCACTGGCCCTGAGCAGCCTTCAGGACTCACCTGGGCCCCCCCTGCTGAGGACAGGGGCTCCTTGGTGACCTCGCTGGGGACTCTGCCAGCGCAGCTGGGCAGGCTGGAGGCAGCCTTGGCAGTGGACCCCTGCCAGCTCCTCCTGGGGTCAGGCACCCTGGGGAAGGCAGAGAAGGGCTGGCATGAGGTGCCAGGGCTCGAGTCACTGTCAGAGATTACCACGAGAAAGAGGAGCCAGAAGCTGCAGGAGTTGAGGTGGTCTTGGCGAAGAGTAAAACCATGCCAAGGGGCTGCCCTCTCCCTGCCACCCTCCTCCCAGCCAGGGCATGCCGAGGGCATTGGAGCTGCCTAGGCCAAGCTCCTTCCTGCAGGCAGCCCTGTGCTGCCAGCCCTGTCCCAGCTGCTGGGAGCAGGAGGCAGAGGCACTCTCACCTCTGGTAGAACAGCAGGTAGGGCTGCTGCCCCAGGACCTCTTGGATGCCCGTGGGGCACACCCGCTCATCGTTCATGAGGTACCACTGCCCAGTGCTGGCCTGCAGAAGGAGCAGAGAGAGGAGCTGCGCCCGGGGACCTTCCTGGCAGGAAGAGCAGCAGGAGCAGCACCCATGGGCAGAGCTCCTCTGCCCAGAAGCCAGAGGAGGTGCAGGGCAGACAAGGGGGCTCTTGCCAGAGCTGCACCTCCATGCTTCCTGCCACAGGGCATGGCCTGTGCCCCCCACCCAGCACCCCCCACCCGGCACCTCTGCTGAGCACCCTCCTTGCTGTGCCCTGAGGGGTGCCAGGACAGCAGCCCAGGCTCACCTTCACGTAGCAGCAGTAGTGCCCTGTGTGGCAGCTGTGCCCAGAGTGCACCAGCACAGCATAGAGCCTGTAGAGGACGGGGTCCCTGTATGGCACAGACAGGTAGGGGTGGGCGTTCAGCAGCAGGGGGTATGCCATGGCCTGCAGGGAGAGGCTGGCTCAGGAGCCTGCACAGGGCATGGCCTGAGTGCAGCAAGAGCAGCTCAGCTGGAACTAGCAGTGCCAGCTGCCAGGGGAAGGGCACTCCCCCTCCCTGGGCAGAGGCGGTGCTGAGGAAGGTGGCAGAAGGAGCCAGAGTCCCCCTGCAGCACACAGCTGGGGAAGGGTTGCAGGTCTGTGGCAGAGCTCAGGCTGGGCACAGGAGCCCTGCTAGCCTGCTCGGGGCAGCAGGATCTTGGGCAGGGAGACAGCCTCAGTTCTGGCTTGCCAAGCACTCACCTTTGTGATCTTCCCTTCCCCAAAGGGGGCAAAGCACTTCAGTGCCACTGTGAGAACGTTGGCAGCGTGGTGGATCCTGAAGCCTTAGCTGGCAGACTCCTTCTGCTGGCACCTGCAGAGGGAGAGCTCCAGCTCTGCAACGTGTGCCAGCAGCCAGCTGGCTGCCAGCCGTGCCCAGTAGCAGAGCCCACAGCACTGCCCTTTCTGGCAGCAGGCACTGCCCCAGGGCACCTGCTGACAGCCATGGCTGCAGGCCCAGCTCCTCCTGACCAGAGGAGGCAGCTGAGGAGTGGAAGCATCCGTGGCAGCTTCCAGAGCCACATCCCTCAGGGCTGAGCTGTGCAGCAGTTCCAGAAGCCCTCCCATGCTGCAGCAGGGTGCCCAGCTGCTTGCCAGCAGCACAGTTGGGCCCCTGGCGCCCGCAGCCCTTCACTCACCTGGCACACAGGTAGGCATTCTCCCCACACAGCAGCTCCAGCTGCACAAACTGCTCTGGCACCTGCACCAGGCTTGTGGCCTCCTGCAAGGGCAGAGCAGAGCTTGGGGCACCAGTGGCCTGCCCATGCCACAGCCCCAAGAGATCACACAGAGCATGGGCACAGGGCCACAGAGTGCAGCAAACCCCTGAGCCCCACCAGCTGGGCACTGCCCAGCACCCCAGGGGTGGCTGCAAGGCCCCCAGCCGCACGGAGCCTCACGTCCAGGCACCAGGCACTGCCCTGCCAGGTAGAGAAGGCAGTAGCACAGTGGCAGCTGCTTCCCTCCTGCCTGTGCTGTGCCTTGGCACTGGCAGCTTCAGCAGCCCTGAGAGCAGCCATGGTGCAGCTGCAGGAACAGCCCCAGCAGGGTTGAGCTCCTGCCCAGCCCCCACTCTGCCGCCGTACCCCAATCTCCAGCACCAGGTCCAGGTAAGGCTCACAGGTGCCCGAGGTGTTCTGGCACTGCAAGCACACCACTGCAAAAGAAAGAGCACTGGGCACACCCTGGCATGGCCTCTGCACACCCCCAGCACAGCACAGCCCAGCACAGGCAGCTGCAGCTTCTCCCTCTTTGGTTTTGGGCTCTGGTACATCAGCACCAGGGTTCCCAGCCTGGTCAGGAGGAGGGCTGCCAACTGCACCCTGCCCTGGCACAGCCAGTGCTGCTAGACAGCTGGCAGCAGGGCTTGCTTTGCTGGTGCCAATGAGCTGGGCAGCCACAGCCAACAGATGTTTGCATGCCCACAGCAGGGCTCAGGATCTGTAGGGACCACCAGAGCCAGCAGCTGCAGCTGGGGATGCTTTGCACACCCTCAGCAGCATTCCCAAAAGAGAGGCAGCCCTGAAAGCCCTGAGGACCAGCAGTTGGCACCAGCACTTGTTATGGGACCGCAGGGCACCTCCAAAGATCTGCTGAACCAGCGTCAGGGCCTGGTTCTGCCCATCCAGCCTAGGCACAGGAGCAGCAGGTCTCACACAGCCCCTCCACAGCGCCCACACCTGAGGGACCCCTCCCCGCTCTGCTGTGGCCATCAGACAGTTGCAGAGCTCCAGAGGCAGAGGGAAATGCCAGGCTGCTCTGCCAGGGCCACAGCTCAAGGGCTGGTATCATGCTCCCACAGGCACCTTCCTCTAGAAGGAGCAGAAGCTGCTGGCCGCAGCTCAGAGCTGGGCAGTGCAGGGCCCAGAAGAAAGCTGCTCTCCCACAGCCCCAGAGCTGGCCCTGAGCCAGCTGCAGCCCTGGGTTCCTGGACAGCTGGCACAGGAGCCAGAGCAGCCTCAGGATGTGGGGACAGGGGCACAGCTGCACTGGGGCAGAGGGCTCAGGAGAAGGCAGAAGGCAGCCCAGAGGGGCATGGAGGGACAGAGAGCTGGGACATGCAACCGGGCCCCTGCAGCCAGTGCCTCCCTCTGGCAGGTCAGCTTGGGGGACAGCTCCAGCCCTGCCACAGGCACAGGGCACTGGTGAGGGCAGAGGGTAGCAGGGCCCCACATACTGGGCACAGCCATTCCTGCAGGCCTGCTGCATGATGTTGATGGTGCAGTGCAGGAACTTGTGGGCATCCTCCTGCTTCTGGAGGCTGAAGGAGAGGCAGCCTCAGCCTCAGCAGTTGCTGCAACAGATGCAGCTCCTGCCCCCTTGGGCAGGGTTGCAGGCTCTGAGCTCCCTCAGCCCAAGCCTGGGCTCAGGCTCATGCTGGCCTGGGAGCAGTACCCCCAGAGCCCATGGAGCCCCCAGCCCCCGGCAGGCTCTGAGGCATCTCAGCAGAGCTCTGTGCCAAGGCCTGCCCCATGCCAAAGATTTTGCTCCAGCAGCAGTGCCTGGTCCCTGCATGGTTGATGGAGGACAGGGCAGGGCAGAGTAGGGCAGGGGAGGGCAGGGCAGGGCAGGGCAGGGCAGAGCTGCCACCCTTACTCTTGAGGTTGCAGGTGAAGGCCTCTGGCTTTACAGCCTGGCTGCTGCTGGCAAATGCCTGCACCACTTGGGTCTGCATAGTGCAGAGCATGGAGAAGCCTTCTCAGTTACCTGGAGCAGGAGAGTAGAGGACAGGAGGTCAGGGCCAAGGCCAGGAGAGGTGGAGGCCGGACAGAGTATGGGAGGGATCTCTGCTCCCACCCAGCTCAGCCACACTCAGCGCTCCCTAGCAGCCCTGTGCTGCAGCACAGCTCTGGGGCACCCTGGGTACACAGGGAGCAGCACACATCAGCCTGCCTGATGCCATCCTGCCAGCACCACTGCAACTCCCCCAGAGGAGACAGCATCTATGGGGATGCCAAACAGGCCACAGGTACTGCCTGGAGGGACGAGCCCACAGGTTGGCCCAGAGGGGCAGGTGCCAACAGAGCCCTGTGGACAGGCCTGTGAGCCCTCAGGCCCAGCTCAGAGCCTCCCAGGAGCAGCAGCAGCCACCCTGGCACTGACCCCCTGGCACTGTCCCCCGCTGAGCCGACTCTCAGCTGCGGCTCCCCGGAGAGCAGGGAGCTGGTGAGCGGTGCTGTGTGGGTCAGGCACTGCAGCCTGGTGGTGAGGAAGCAGCTGAGCCCCAGGGTGTGCAGCCCAGCACCCACCCCGCAGAGCCACAGCCACTGCATGGAGAGGCAGCCCCCGGGCAAGGGCACCTGCTGGGGCACGGGCAGCCCAGGCCCTCCTCCTGCTGAGGTTTGGGCACTGCCTGCAGGAAGAGGGGCACTGAGTCACAGGCCTCAAGAGCACCAGCAGCCCCCTTGGACCTCTCTACCTCCCCTGCTTGCTGCTCAGCTCCTCCTCGGGGCTGCAGCACCGCCTGGCAGCCTCCACCTAGGGCTGGAGCAGAGGCTGCTGCCCCCACAGCTGCTACCCCCATGGCTGCTGCCTCTGGCACCAGAGGCCAGGACTGGCAGGCTCAGACTCTGCCTTCTGCTGCCACAGCTGCCTGGGCAAGGCAGGCACTGGCCAGCTCAATGCCCCTCCTCGCCCAGCTCCAGCCCAGTGCCCCCTCCTCGCCCAGCTCCAGCCCAGTGCCCCCTCTTCACCCAGCTCCAGCTGCTGCCGCCTCCTCACCCAGGTCAACCTGATGACCCCTCTTCATCCAGGTCAAGCTGATGACCCCTCCTCACCCAGGCCTTCAGCAGCTCTTACTTCTTTGTACCTGCTGTGCCCAGGGCACCACCTCACCAGCACTGGACCTGCCTTGCCTCTAAGCAGTGTTCCCTGCCAGGGATTTGAAGCCCTTTCCACTGGCCTTGCCTTGCCTTGCAAGGCTCAGTTCCAAGGAGACCTTCGCTTTCCTAGCCAGCTCCATCACCTCTCCTGCTCCCCTGTCTGTCCTGAGCAGGACACAGCCAAATGCCAGCACATTCCAGTCCTGGCAGCTCTCCCAGCAGGGCTCTGGCAGAGTCCCCAGCCCATAGCCCCCTGAACACACTCAGCTCTCTGCCTCCTCCTGTCCCTTCCCCGTGCTGCCTGCGCTGGGCTGCAGGCACTGCAGGCAGTGAGCTGAGCACCCCGAGCCCATGCTGCAGAGCTGGCAGGCTGATGGCTGCCTGTTGCCTGCTGCTGACTCAGCAGTCCCTGCCTCACCTCCGTGCGACTTTGGCTGTGCTGCTGTGTCCCCAGCATGCTGCAGGGCCACAGGCTGCAGGCCCTTACCAGTTGCCCATCCCAGCAGCCCTGCTGTGTCCTCCCACAGCTGTTCCTGGTTTAAAGCCCTATCCCTCAGCCCCATAATCAGCTGGGCCCAGACCCTCTTCCCTCTTCCCCCTTCCAGAAAACGGTCTCCTGTTTGCTGCCAGCACCCCTGGTGCTGCCAGGCCACAGCACTGCCAAAGAACCCAAGCTGGTGGTGCTGATGCCAGCCACAGAGCCCTGTGTGAACGGCCTGGACCCAACCGTTCCTTCCAGCCTCCCTGCCTGGGGCTGCAGAGCTGCAGAGAAGCTGCCCTGGGCCCCAGGCTCTCTCACCACTCGTGCCAAGGCCCCAGAGGCTCTTCTCATGGCTGCTGGGCTACCAGTCCCTACCTCCTCTGCCCCTGAGGGCAAGATCAATGCTGGGCAATAGTCCCAGGGCCACATTGGGCTGGGAAGTTTCCTGGGGACCTCCCTAAGCTGAGCTGCAGGGAGACAGCAAAGCTGCCTGTGAGAAGCTGATCTTGCTGCTTTACTCTGCTCTCTCAGACCTCACCTGCAGCACTGCCTCAAGCTCTGGAGCCCTCAATGCACCAAGGAGATGGAGCTGACGGAGTGGGTCCAGAAGAGGCCCCGAAAATGATCAGGGCTTGAAGCAGCTCTGCCATGACACCAGGCTGAGGCAGCTGTGGGTGTTCAGCCTGGAGAAGAGGAGGGTCCAGGGAGACCTCACAGTGACCTTCCAGCACCTGAAGGGGCTACAAGAAGCCTGCAGAGGGACAGCTCCCAAAGGCCTGCAGTGACAGGACCAGGGGCAGTGCTTTGAAGTGAGAGCAGAGCAGACTGAGACTGGCTCTCAGGAGCAAGTTCTGCACCAGGAGGCTGCTGGAATCCTGCAGCAGGTTGCCCAGGGAGGTGGTCGAGGGCCATCCCTGGAGATATTCAAGGTGAGGCTGGAGAGAGCTGTGGGCATGTCCCTGCTGGCTGCAGGGGGTTGTCCTGGTGAGCATCAGAGGTCCCTTCCAGGCCAGACCCCTCAGTGGCTCTCAGGCGCTGCTGCCCTCAGGAGGAATCCCCCAGGCCTGGGACTCTTCTGTGTTGCCCTGGGATGATGTTATTCTATCAGTGGCAGCTTTGCTGGGCTGGCTCCGGGCACATAGGGACTCTGAGCACTCTCCTATGTGCCCAGCAGCAGCTCAGCCT
>VWYK01027914.1:0-13241 GCA_013399775.1 Semnornis frantzii | reverse complement strand
GTCCCATTGCAATATATATATATGTNTTAAAACCCCTCTCCACAGTCTGGGGCAGTCTGCTCCAAAGTCTGCCCCTAGATAACGTGTCCCATTGCAATATATATATATGTTGGGGAGATTTACTCTCCCCCGTTCAAGCCTGGAGGGGTGGGGTAAGGTACTTGACACCTACTCCTTTCATATTCCAAACACCTGGAACCAGAGGTGTGGGGGAGCAGAACAGTTTCACACCCCATTGGAACCTCCAGTGGGGCAGGGACTTGAGTGTGCCCCGCCACAGCACACAACAACAGTACCAGCTATGGTCACATGGTGAACCAAACACACTTGCACAGTAAGTCTAAAAACTGTTAATTTTTGTAGCTTATGTTAGCCTTAATAAGGACTATAGCCCAAATGCTCATGGTGTGCTCTTTTCCCAGGTATGTTTCCTGTATAAATAGGCTTCCAAAAACACTGCAATTATAATCCTGGGGGAAATACAAAATATTCCAAGGAAGAGGAAAGGAGAGGAAAACTGAGTCACTGCAAACTGCTACTGCTGCAAACACCTGGCTGCTGTGAATAGCTTTTTCTGCAGGCAGGAACCCAGTTAATGAGCCTCAAATATTTGATGATATCTGCTGAAGTCAGTGGTATCAGTGTCCTTCAAAACTAGATGGACATAGGTTTCTAAGTGTAATTTATAACTACCCTTAAAATACATAGCAGGGCTCACTACTGGTTTATATTCAGCTTTGTAGTCTGGCAAGAGCACTAGCATCTTTCCCCAGAGCTGCTCCTCAATCTGTCCATCTCAGTCCATAGTACTCTGAGTGGTTATTCCTTAGCAGATGTGGATTTCGCATTTCTCCTAGAGTAAGAAATGCATTAGAGTTGTAGAAGAATTAACAGCCTCAATCTACAATGTTAGTGGTGTGGTTTGAATCAATCATTCTTTTAGCAGTTTTGAAAATATAATACACTGTTAGGAATACTATGGCGGCAATACCGAAGACTCACTATTTCTTCTCCCTGGCTCCTGTGTGGATGCTAAGCCTTCAAGAAACAGAATCTTCTGTCTCTCCTGTCATTTAAAGGTCTTAACATATATATTGAATTATTAAACATAATAATAATAATACTGTAATAGAGCTCGTTCTTTTACATCTTCATCTTCTCCTCATCCTCTTGTTTCAGAGCTCAAAAAAATGAAAATTTTGCTTCTTCTAAAAGAAGCAAAAAGAAGTCTTTAGAAGTTTCAATTTTTCTTTAAAGGAAACTTTTTTTTTTTTTAATAAGTGTTTTTTAGTGCTATGGCTACTGAGTTTATTCACTCATTACATCACACAGAGTTTATTCATCCTAAAAGGAAAATTGAAAATCATTCAAGAGATTCTTTTTTTAAAATGTGGTTAGAATTAAATTCTTCATTGTTATCTTGTAAGAACAGAGATTATATTCACTGAACTTTATATAGCATTAGACCACCTAAGAGTTTCCTGTAATAGCTCCTGTAGATACAGTCAACCACCAACAAGACAGAGCGCAGAGTGTGTCAGGCTACGTTACAAAGTTAAGAACACTGTGGGCAACATTGTAAAGATAAGAACACTAACATCAAGAACAAACATTCTCCTTTGATCTACAAAAGTCATTTATGTATCGATGCTACTTACTGCATTTCCTGACAACCAAAGTGAAGATACATATAGCCGAAAATTTAGGGGTAGAATTGGAGCAATTTGTTTTGGGCAGCTGAGGAGCTACTATCACTTTTTGGGTTCAATTTCAATGACAATGATGCATAAATACAGAATTGAAATTTGTGTTTTGTGCTCATCATTCAGGTTAACTATGTTTTGCAAGCATCCCAAACTATCATTTCAAAAAATCAGGATTTGAAAATTAAGAGCCTGCGACCTTTTAAATTTCCCGTTGCTTTGTGTCTATCTTTTTTACAAGGTTCAAGGTTCTTCAGTGAGAAGACAGATGGGGAGAAGAAAATTAGCATTCTTGTAGCAAATCTTACTTCTATTGAAAAACAGAATGTGGACTATAACCTCCTTTCAGAAAGAGGATGTAGTAGGAAAGAAATGTGATTTATTTGAACCATCTGTACCTCATACGCATTAAGATAGGGAGAATTAGAAAGGGAGCTGAAAGTTACTCAGGAGACAACTAGATCCTGTTCAGCAGTTCCCCTGACGCTGCCTAAGAGGCATTGCTGTCATCCCACAGGGATGAACATCTGTATACTTGCAGACTGTTGGGCCAGTTGTAACTCAAGGGCAGATAATATTATAAATATACTCTGGAATTCTTGTTGGCTGTATGGAAGCAGTTGTGTATGATAAGAATAGGAAATTTTGAGAATCTATTGCACAGTGTGGGCTCTTTCTACAATTTCTTATCTGAACATTAGATAAGGGAACAAGGCATCTGGAAAATGAAAGAGTGAATGCAGCTAGGGAGAAGAAGCCACTGGGTTTCTGTTTGCTGATAAGAGGCAAGCATTCAGATTTTTTACTAAAAAAATATTCATTTTTCTTTGCATGCCTTAAAGAAGTTCAAGAGAGGCATGATACATGTTAGACCATGTAACCAGTTAAGTCAGTTCCAAAAGATCAAAGAAGAAAGTATAAACTCAAATATATGCATTGAATTAAAGAAGACTAAATACTATGCCAAGGTATATAACAAAGTTTAAATATTGACTGAAGTTTCATTTCACAAAGTTAGGTGTTAAAAATACTGAGTTCCTGGTTTTCTGGTTAGGGGGGAAGTAGAAGAGAAAACAAATTAAAAAAAATTAATTATTAATTAGTTTTAAGACTTGTTTTAGTTTATTTCAAGGGATAGAAGTAGTCCACATTATTATTATTAAAGCTTCTTTTTAGTTAGCATTTTAGCGTATTTGAATGACTACAAAATGTAGAATAGTTCCCTATGGTTAGAAGCAATCCTATGAGGCTGTTAAAAAAGTACCTTCACAGTAAACTTGTTCCCATAATAGTATTGGAATTTTGACCAATGTCAGAACTTGATCTTGAGTCTCCGGAGCCTGGGGTCTGTTCTCAAGCCAGAGTTGTGTCTTTGTAAAAGAAAATACTGTCTAGACCACAAGCAGTGGAAAATTCTTCAGTTTTCTAGTTAACTATGTCCAGAAGAAATAATCCCTGACAACTACTAAAGTATTTGGCATTAGCAACTAAAGTAATTCATATTTTATTAAAGTCTTCCATCTCTCCTAGTGAAATAAAGTTTACCAATTATCTATTTAGAAGAAATATTCCTTTGGGATGCAGACTTTTCCTGTTTGCCTGCATCTCATGCAATGTCTGAAGAATAAGCAAATTGTATACTGTTGTGCTGGTTTGAGGCTAATTGGAATATTTCCATGAAAACAAGTAGATTATAGGCTGTGAAAAGCAAACAATGGTGATGTGTACTTCACTCATAGGCTTGCTGAGATGTGTAAAAAAACAAAGACACAGACACAGATAAAACAGAGAGTCTCCCTCTCTGGGAGCTGGTGTGTCTTTTGGACTTCTGCTGTGTAACTCAACTAATCACTGCTTCTAACCTCCCTTGCCGATCCTCCAAACTCACCTTGTACATAAGACAGACCCTGAGATAAAGTAGAGGGGTGGGAAGAAGGTGGAAAGGTGGTTGGGAAGCCCTCCTGGGGACTGATTTCTGGGAGAGGGATTGCGTTTCTGTATTACATTCAACTTGTATATTTCTGTAAATATTCCTGTATATTGTGTATATATCTGTTTGTAAATTATGCTAAGCTGCAAATAGAGCTTCATTCCTTAACTTCCAGCCAGCTGAGTCTAGTCTGGGTGATTTCATTGTGTGGGGAGGCGAGTAACTCCCAAACCATCATAACTGTGAAGTCTACTGTTTCACGTTTGAAAACCTCACGCTAAACTCCTCACAAAAATCTCCACTCTAAAACCAGATGAAGGAGTATGTAAATCTGAGGGGATAAATCAGGGGGAAGGAGAAAAAAAAAAAAATAAAAGGCAAAGAACTGGACACAATGGTGCCAAGTTTCACAGAAATTCAGAGAATGAATTTTTCATTTTAATTTTAATAGGCTAAGACATGCAAGACATCAGAAGATCCTTCCTGAAGAAACAGGTATTTGCTCTTTTTAAAGTATTCAATACTTTCAGCTCCTATAACAGAAGGAATATTTATCTGTAGTGGATTTACGATATATTTATATTTTATTCATATTTAAGGAAATTATTAAATGGGAAAGAACTCCCATCAATTTAATTAAAAAAACCAAAACCCAAAAAACGAACAAAAACCGAAACAAACAGAAAACCCCAAAACACTGCACATTAAAATGAAAGACAGACAGATATGGAGAACTGAAATACCTGTCTGCCTTTACTAATGAATGTGATCATGAAACATTATGTATCTGAAATTTATTCAAATGAACACTGCATGAAATACAGCAGTTGGAGAGGTATAAGCAATACACAATATGAAAGATCACATAGAGTCTGTGTTTTGATGAAGGTGAGCAAACATCTCTTCATTCTTTTTAAATGATTTGGAAAAGTATGCATATTTCTTAATCCACATGAAAAGATTAAATTCATGCTCACAGCACAAAGCTTCTAAAACCTTTTACATTATTTATTTTTGTACTTATGAATCACTAAACAGAGCTGCTAGAAAAATCACACAACAAAGAGGGTAGCTCTAAAGAAGCTATCAGTTAATGTATAGTTTCTTAGCTAGTGGATAGATCACCTTGATTCCTTGGGGGAAGAAAACTTAATACTACTATTTAACAAATAAAATAAATAAAACTTGATAGACATTCATGTAACAGTTAATACATGAATTGTTTGTCCTATAATGGGAGTGGTAACAAGGTTTGCAGCTGACAAAATTTCATAAGAAATTTACATAAGAAAGAGACATTAGGAATTTTTTTGTTTTTCAGAGAAAGGGTGGTCAGGCATTGGAATGGGTTGCCAAGGAAGGTGGTTGAGTCACCAATCCTGAATGTGTTTAAAAGTCGTTTGGATGTGGTGCTTGAGGATATGGTTTAGGGTGAACCTTGCAGAGTAGGGTTACTGTTTGGACTTGGAGATCCTGAGAGTCTTTTCCAACTTGGATGTTACTGTGATTCTAATATTGTTGAGATCTATATTTAGAAAAAAAAAATGGACAGAAAAGAAAAATGGATTGGAAATGTTGATAGAATAACACAGAGGAGTAGGATAGGGAAGTTACTGTGTAACAGTCTGCCTAGGAAAGTAGATCATAGGGGACTTTGATTTCTTGTTATCAACTGAAAAAAAGTAGAAATGAGAACGTATAGAGAATCCAGTCATTATGAAAATGTCCTAAATTTGTTTTAAGTCTTTCAAAGATTTATTTCTTTGTGTATGAATAGAATCAGTTCAAATAAATCTGCTTTTATTATTCAGAATGAAGACTGAATAATATTCAAAGTTGGTAGGTCAAGTTGGGAATTTATAATAATTCTATCAATTTCAGACTTCCATTGAAATATCGGAAGATCAGCTGAGACCTCTGAAGTAATTTTCATTCAAAATGCATAAATGAAGGGAAAGTGTTAATTGGGTCATTAGATATATTTATAGAATTTATTTGCCAATTATTGGTCTTTCAATATCACCTCAGTTGGGAAATTGACCTCACAACTCCCTCAACAAACACACATCCTGTCTTTTACAATTTTGGAAGTGCATCTGCTCTGCAATTAACTTCGTTGATTTTTGAAAAATCAAGTCATTCAGTGATGTCATGACCTGAGGCTGAAAGATTGCCCTCTGAGGAAATTATCTACACTGACTATCCGGAACAGTTGGAACTGCTTAACTGTTTCTAAAGTCCTATGCATTTTGAATAGTCTCCTTTGTAGTTAACTCTTTGAGGCAAATTAAATTTCTGAGAAATTTAACCAAACAGCTACACTTCAAGTCAAAACCAGCTTTTTAAAAATATTGTAAGAATTATCACATGTTGTTTCCTCAGATACTCTGAAAAACGATTCATCCTCAAGCACAAGCCCTATGAGGAGAGGCTGAGGGAGATGGTATTGTTTACTCTGGTGAAGAGGAGGCTCAGGGGAGACCTTATTGCTGTCTACAACTACCTGGAGGGTGGTTATGGCCAGGAGGAGGTTACTTTCTTCTCTCAGGCAGCCGGAACCAGAACAAGAGGTCACAGTCTCAAGCCGCACCAGGGGAAGTTTAAGCTCGAGGTGAGGAGAAAGTTCTTCACTGAGAGAGTCATTCACTACTGGAATGGGCCGCCAAGGGAGGTGGTGGAGTCACTGTCCCTGGAGGTGTTCAAGGCGGGTTTGGACGTGGCGCTTGGTGTCATAGTCTAGGCTTGAGGTCTGTGGTAATGAGTTGGACTTGATCTTTGAGGTCTCTTCCAACCTTGGTGATACTGTGATACTGTGATAATAAATTATGTTATAATAATAATTTATGATAGTGTACATTACTTTGTGAAGGTTTCGCTGTTGTCTTCCTCCAATTTCTCACTATATGAGGAGAAAGATGCTTTCAACCATCCCTATTTCACAACTTTATAACATGCATAAAACTGCTCAGGAAAAGGTGAAAAAAGAGACAGAAACATCAGACAAGAATATGGCTTAGATGCTTGATATAGACAATACTCTCCTGAGAGATGGCAGATGTGAATTTCTAGTTATTTAGACTTCTCTGGATTTTAATCACCAGATTGCTCTTTCAAAATAAAATCTCTTTACATTTTAATATAAAGTTACTGATACATTATCTGAGAATCTTAAACTAGCTCTTGTGAATTAAGTTTGCCATATTTTTTTTTTCATTTGGTAAATTTTTCCTTCTCATCCCTCTTTATGAAAGTCAAGAAGAACATTTAGGAACATCAGGTCTTAACATATGTGGTGTGGGATGACAGACTTGGCCAAAGTGACACAATACCCATGTTCTTCAGGAGCAGCAATTAGAGTGCCAGTAGGATGCTGCACAGTATCAGAAATATCTTCTCATATCTGTATCAAGACATATGAATCCTACACATGGGCTTAACCAAGTGGAGAAGGATGCATAGATAAATTAAAAACTGTATGATTAGAAATGTTTGATGAGGTAACGTTTTGGTTTGTCTAAGTCAAAAGATCCAATATGCTAAATTAATTGTTAAAACCTAATTTTTGGAATCATAGTCATAAAAGCCTCTCTGGTACTACATGCTCAGAACTGCCTATTTCTGAGTATACTGAGACAATTTGGTGTTAGATGCATCTACATCATGGACTAATACTGCACAAGTAAGGAAAGACCACAACAACAGAGTGCTAACTACTGGAGGAACTTACATTCAGTTTATAAGGAGAGATCAACAAATAGGTTCTGTTGAACATCTTCAAAGCTTGTTCCACCAGTAAAGAACTGCTTCGAGGAAACCTACAGCATGCACAAATATGTATTGTAGGATTTCATTTGCAAACTGAATTTGCAATAAAAAGAATCCTTTAAAAGAAACCCGAGAACACACTAAGACATTAGTGCATCCTACCTGTGAGTCCACAAAGGAGCAAGCAAATGTGCCCTCTTAGCCTCTGGAATTTATATAATTTCCCAGTACATAAACAATCACTTCAGATCGTAGTCTGTGCTCTTGTTCTTCACTCAGTCAGCTTTTGAATATTGGAGCATACTAAACTTCTATTTTCTATGTAAGTGAAGGTAGTCTTAATTCTTATTATATGCTCTTTCTTACACTTTATGGATTTTAAATTTTGTGATATTTTGGATTCTATTTCAATAGAAGAAGAGATTGACCTCCTTTTTCCATAGACAAATACTATTTATTGTTGAAATATACCACGCAGGTTTGAGGCTAATTGGAATATTTTTATGAAAAGAATTATATTACTCTTTATGGATAAAATAAAATGCCCTACAGGCCTCCATACAGGCCCTGTGCAGATATTGTGCTTCGTACACCCCCTGAAGATAATATTTCTTGCTAGCTATCTATTTGCAGTTTCCTGTCCACCCTGAAGTTTTCTTGATTCAGTTTGCACTGTAATTTGTAGACACTTAAGCCTCATTATTCATTTTAGAAAGAATAATCTCTAACAGATTGGAAAGCATGTGAAAAATAATTGTAATTTCTTTTATATGTAATGGTTTTTTTAAGCTCATTTTGGATCTATAGAGCTAGATGGTTCCCTATGTTACTTAAAATTCAGTGACCTTTACATTTCATTATAACATAATCCAAAATAAAAGAAGGAACTATACTTAAGAAGAATTTTTAGCAGTCAGTTTATCTTAAAAAGAAAAGAATAGTTTTGTAGCTTGTAAGAGGTGTTAATTACAATTTGCATGTTTAAATTATTATTGGCACCTGTTAGTGTGGTTTCTCTGATTGAAAGAAAAAATTAATTATACCGTTCTTAGCCATTTCTATACTTCCCCCCCCCAAATTTTCTAATCTGAATAGGTAGAGAGAAGGTGCTCATACCAATAAAAAGGAATCTTGATTGCTACCCCGAGGAACCTTTTGGGTTTTTTCCTATTTATTTTTCTTTACATTTTTGTTCCTACTTAATATCAACACTAACATCAACTTTAGTTGCATGCCACTTAAATATGTGTAACCAGCTGTGAATGCATTTTTTTGGTATGATGCATGAAAATGTTTTTCCTTTCCTTTAGCCATAGGTGTTAATTGGCATCTTTGTAACTTGCTAATTAAGTTTCAGCAACACCTTTTGCTTCTTTCTTGCTCTGAATTTAACGAGCTCCCTTGTATTAGTTTATTAGGTAATTAGATAAAACACACCAAAGAAAAAGGCTTTTAGAGGAGTTCTAAACAAGGTTTAGTAGATTTTAGACAACATACAGTACACAAATAATCAATGCAATATACTGTTCATAAAGAAATGTATTATATTAACATAAAAAAGTTTCTAATTGTGCAAGTGTAAGTTTTGCTGTCAGAAAATGTCAGAGATATATCAAGACATATATAGAATAATAGAATCATAGAATGGTAAGGTTGGAAGGGACCTCAAGGATCATCTAGTTCCAATCCTCTGCCATAGCAAGGGACATCTCCCACTAGTACAGGTCACTCAAGGCCTCGTCCAACCTGGCCTTGAGCATCTCCAGGGANTGGCCCTCCTCTGGACCTGCTCCAACACTTCCATGTCCTTCCTGTGCTGGAGGCTCCAGAACTGCACACAGTACTCCAGATGGGGTCTGACAAGAGCAGAGTAAAGGGGCAGAATCCCCTCCCTTGCCCTGCTGGCCACGCAGCTCTTGATGCAGCCCAGCACACATGTGCTGTCTGGGCTGCATGCTCACACTGCAGGCTCATGTTGAGCTTTTCATCACCCCAGACCCCCAGGTCCTTTTCCTCAGGGCTGCTCTCCAGCCATTCCTGATCTAGCCTAGATTTGTGCTTGGGATTGTGCCTACCCAGGTGCAGGACCTTACACTTGGCCTTGTTGAATCTCATGAGGTTGGCCTGGGCCCATGTCTCCAACCTGTCCATGTCCCTCTGGATGCCATCCCTGCCTTCTAGCAAGTTGACTGTGCCACACAGCTTGGTGCCACCTGTAAACTTGCTGAGGGTGCACTCAATTCCTCTGTCCATGTCACTGACAAAGATGTTAAAAGATATTGGTTCTGTGAAGTAGAGCAGAAGCATACAACTGAAATTATGTTTAAAAGAACAAGTATGTCTTTTATATTTGTGGAAATACAGGGTTGGACAAACTTAATATGTTCTTTAGTCCGCTACCTGATCTACGATAAGATCAACTACATTGTGTCATCCAAAACAAACTTTTCCAAGACACTTTTAAAAACTTCCTATTATAGAGTTAATAAAACCTTCATAGGCAATTTGCATTAGTGCTTCACTATCCCCAAAGTTAGTTTCTTCTGCAGAATCCCCTAATTTCTTAATGAATTTAATTTTACTTGCCGTGCCCAGTATGAAACAGAGACATGATTTCCTCTGTTCTTTCAACAGTTTGACATAGCTAAACTGCTTCATTCCCTTCTCTAGATTTCCTTTTTTTTATGTTAAGTCCTACTTCAATCTTCTGCTAAGTCGTGATTTCCAAATCACTCCAAATCACTCAGTTTCTTCTAATCTGTCCAAAATTAATGTCTCTTGATGTATATATAAAATACTAGCATAAATACGTTTGTTCTTAGTAAATGGCTTCCTGTATGTTCTTTACATATAATCTGTTCTTCAAACCATACTATTATTCCCTTGCCTCTGGGCATAATATTGCCCGTTTGCTTCTTTTCTGTAAAACCACATCCTGATCAGCTCTCCCCAAAATGCATTCACAGTTGTAATGTTCTCACAAAGTGTGCTTCTGCTATGAGCTTCCCATTCTTTCTTTTTTTTTTCTTTTTTTTCTTTTTTCTTTTTTCTTTTTTTTCTCTTTTTTTTTTCTTTTTCTCTTTTTTTTTTTATTTTAATCAAAGCAATTCCTCTAGTTTGTCAAGATCATTCCGAGATCAAATCTATCTGTTGAAGAAATTTCTTTTCCTCTTATCTGTATAACATCTGCAATTTGATAAAGCTATTCACTGATTCATCACTTAGGAGAAATGACTTGTAGATCACTTCTTTGTGTCATTCTTCTATACTGGTAGCAAACTCTACTGAGACAATTATGGATGACTCAAGAGTCTGCATCAACCTAAGTGGTTGTATGGAATGATTCTGTGACAGCAGTTAGAGATAATGACCACATGGATTTTTATCCATATCAAAAGAGTTCCATTAAGATGATGTTATTATACTCTTCCAACTTTACTGTGGAAATACTGTATAAGAGGTTATCAAACAAAGAAACAATGGATCTTTTCTTCTTCTTTTTTTTTTTTCTCATTTAATAGTCCTGTTATCTACTGTAGAATGAAAATGTGATGTTTTAACATGATCGTGTTTTCCACACTGCCCATTATTTTCTATAGGTTCAGAAAAAGCTTAGTTATTGATAATATGGAAGATGACAGATTTATAATTCTTTGCCTTTACATATTTTATTTTGAAAATGTTAACTGTGTTTGCCCTTTCCCAAGCTATCTTGACAAATTTTCACAAAAGAAAGATTTCTTCAAACATTTTAAGGAATGGTAGCAATCAGTCTTAGAAGTGCCAACCAATTGTAAAATTTCTATTTCAATTCACCAGATTCTGGCTTGCAAGATTATAACGTCACAGTGATATGACTTGTGTTAACCATCTGTAATACATTAAGCTCTTCTAAGGAAGACTAATGGGGAATGGAAACTGGAAATTAAGCACAGTGGTTTTTGTCTATCAGAAATAAAATATAAAATCTTTCATTTAATAGTGATACATTTACAAAAAGCTACTTTTTATCTCTTAAGTGCTAGTTACACATTTTTTCCCATGTCTTAAACTTTTGTTGTTTGGCTTCTTTTGCTGTTTATCTGCACTGTTTCCTTAGACACTTTAGTAACCCGAATTTACTTCTTTTTGTCCTATGTGTATTCCCTTGTTCTTTTTCAGATTAAAAAAAACCACCAAACATTATTCAATCAATGAATATTATTTCCAAATATTATTTTATTTGGGGAATATATGTGATTTTTGCAGCTAGTAATGTATTTTTTAGACATCTTAATGTCTATTCCCTGCAGCTCTCTGTTGTTCTGTAAAACTACCTTCGCAGATTTCTGATTTTTAATTCTGAAGTTCAAAATTCTGAATTGTTTGAGGATCATAGAATGTATTCTAATTTCATGTTAATTCTTGACATTTCTTATTGGCTGATTCAGATTACTTCAGATATTCTTGAAGTCATACTTTTTCTTGCATAAAATTATTTCTTCAGTCTTAGGTACATTCCCAGGAACTGGTCTCCCTATCTTCCATTTCTTTTCCTACACTCTAAGCATAAATACACATTATTCAATGTGTATTCGTTTAAAAAAAACATCTTGTCTTTGTAGAACTTGTATTCAGCCTCAGGGGACTGACCATGAACCAAATCTGTGGGATTTTAATAGAGTCTCTAGTTCATGTTTTCTGTACACTTGGAATATTCCACCTTGTCCAAGTGGATTAATTTTATGAACAATGACCACAATATAGGTTGATCATACTTGGCAGTCTTGCTGTAGGCAAAGAGATTCTCTTTTCTCTTCCACCTGTTGTGCTAATCTTTGAGTCTGAAAAAAAACCCAAAATGATCAACAACAGAGAAGAATAAATAATTTTGTTTCTATTTCAGTGAGAATTCTTTCAGATTATAAAAAGAAAAATATCTGCGTAAAATGGAACATTAAACGTTTGTTTATGAATGTTAAACAAATTAAATGTAGTATTTTAGTTCAGTATCACATATAATTGATACATAATGTGTCTATAGGTTTTGAGGAACTTTAGAAAACATTTGAAATACTATATCCAGCCTCCAAAGGTTTAAAAAGTAAACTAGCATCTATGCACAGCCTCATATTTAAGATTAAGTATTTTCTTATTACCACATTGTGATTTCTCACCATGCCAGACTTGTGATAGCTCATTTACATAAAAAAAGAAAATTAGAAGCCTAACAAGTTTCTATTAAAGTCCCAGAAACTGTAATAAGACCACCTCAGGGAAAATGTCTGTACAACTTTGTTATTTTCTTAATTATTACAACAAACAAACAGAAAACCAAACCCCACAAAAACTATTACAAATGGTTATCTTATAATGTCTGTTTTCCTATGGCCTTGCAACTATTTCTTGTTACTCTGCACCATAAGGGTGCATTTTACTCTCTTTCACCTGTCTCTGAGGAAAGGCAACACAGAAGAAACCAAAGTCTTCACCGGAGTTCAAATTTGCAAATATGTTGTGGCCAGCTGCAGTAAGCAGAAAGTTATAAGGGCTGGGTTCTGCTTCACTTGCCTCCAGTCAGGATCTCATTTAAGTTTTTCCTTCTGTAATCAAAAAATGTGTAGAAATTGAATTAGTTCCTAGGCCTCATCAAATGTGTCCAAAATGGGTAAGTGAACAGAAAAGTTACTGAAAAAAGTCTATAGATAACATGACCACATAGCTCTCCTCTCCTTAAGAAGCTAGGTAAAAAGTGTAAGTGTTGCTTTCTTCTCCCTAAAATCCATTTTAGAAATTTATGCAGTGACAAGAAACTGTGAAATAATCTTTAAGGCTTTAAGTATAGTACTTTCCTCTATCGGTTA
>VWYK01027912.1:1801-14790 GCA_013399775.1 Semnornis frantzii | reverse complement strand
GCTGGAGCTGGATGAGCTTTAAGTGGCCAAGATAGTCTGAGCACTGTAGAGCTGAGCAACAGAAGCAAAGTGAGAACAAAGGAATTCTCCTGGAATAAACCTGCCAGGACTCCTCTGTCCCAGCACCACTGCAGGTACTGGAGTTATTTTTTTCCTCTTAACTTGATGGAAACAATCTGGCTCCTTGCAAGCCAGGAGAAGGAAGAGTGACATGGAAACAGGTGACTCTAGGAGAGCTTTCCTGCACTTGCCATGCCTTCCCTCCTCCTCTCCACCCATCACCACCACTGTCCACTCTAAAGCTACAAGAAGTGAAATCAGTTGCCAGGGAAGAAAGGATTTGGCAAAGATGAACTCAGAGCTTGATAGAAAAGACAAAGGACAAGAAGGGACCCAGGCAGCTGTCCCAGGGGAGGTTCAGGTTGGACACGAGGAACAATTTCTTCTCCTTGAGGGCTGCAAAGGCCTGGCCCAGGCTGCCCAGGGCAGTGGTGGATTCCCTATCCCTGGAGGGGCTTCAGAGCCTTGGAGATGTGGAGCTGAGGGCCATGGCTCAGTGGTGGCCTGGCTGTGCTGGCTTGGACTGGATGATCTGAAAGGTCTCTTCCAACCAAAATGATTCTACCACTCTGCCTGTCCTGATGCAGAAGAGGTCCTCTGGGGATTTCTGCCACCCTAACAAGCCCTGCCCATGACTTTCACCAGTCAGAGCTGCTGCCAACTGTCCCTGCCCTCAGTGAAGTGCTGTCTCACAAAGCCCAAGGCAGGCATGAGCAACACAACAAAGATCTCTCAGTCTGGCTTCCACTGGGTGAGCCAAACCAACCCTGAGCACTCTGATGACAGAGGACTACCAGGCCTCTCCCTCCACAAACACCTCAACTGCAGAGTCCTTTGCCTGGCTCCCAGGCTGACAGGCTGGATGCAAAGGCCTGGTTCTTGTTGGCATCTTCAGCTCAGGAAACTGAGCCCAGCAGCTAGGCTGGGAAACAGCCAAGGCTCTGACAACCTGCAAACCCCAGCAGAGCCCAGGAGCTGCTGGCCACCAGCTCTAGGAGCAGAGCCCAGGAGCTGCTGGCCACCAGCTCTAGGAGCAGAGCCCAGGAGCTGCTGGCCACCAGCTCTAGGAGCAGAGCCCAGGAGCTGCTGGCCACCAGCTCTAGGAGCAGAGCCCAGGAGCTGCTGGCCACCAGCTCAGAGAGCAGAGCCCAGGAGCTGCTGGCCACCAGCTCAGAGAGCAGAGCCCAGGAGCTGCTGGCCACCAGCTCAGAGAGCAGAGCCCAGGAGCTGCTGGCCACCAGCTCAGAGAGCAGAGCCCAGGAGCTGCTGGCCACCAGCTCAGAGAGCAGAGCCCAGGAGCTGCTGGCCACCAGCTCAGAGAGCAGAGCCCAGGAGCTGCTGGCCACCAGCTCAGAGAGCAGAGCCCAGGAGCTGCTGGCCACCAGCTCAGAGAGCAGAGCCCAGGAGCTGCTGGCCACCAGCTCAGAGAGCAGAGCCCAGGAGCTGCTGGCCACCAGCTCAGAGAGCAGAGCCCAGGAGCTGCTGGCCACCAGCTCAGAGAGCAGAGCCCAGGAGCTGCTGGCCACCAGCTCAGAGAGCAGAGCCCAGGAGCTGCTGGCCACCAGCTCAGAGAGCAGAGCCCAGGAGCTGCTGGCCACCAGCTCAGAGAGCAGAGCCCAGGAGCTGCTGGCCACCAGCTCAGAGAGCAGAGCCCAGGAGCTGCTGGCCACCAGCTCAGAGAGCAGAGCCCAGGAGCTGCTGGCCACCAGCTCAGAGAGCAGAGCCCAGGAGCTGCTGGCCACCAGCTCAGAGAGCAGAGCCCAGGAGCTGCTGGCCACCAGCTCAGAGAGCAGAGCCCAGGAGCTGCTGGCCACCAGCTCAGAGAGCAGAGCAGCAGAGCCCAGGAGCTGCTGGCCACAAGCTCTAGGAGCAGAGCAGCAGAGCCCAGGAGCTGCTGGCCAGCAGCCCTCCAGGTTGTCCTGTCCCAGGCAGGTGGTGTCCAGGGCTGGTTAAGGAGTGCAGTGTCCCTGCCTGACTCTGTGCTGCAGGCAGCTGGTTAGCAGCAGTTAGCCAGGTGCTAGCAGCTCCCCCAGGGCTGGTTTAGGAAGGGGGTGGGTTAGTGGGGGCAGCACCTCCACCCCCCCTCCCCAGGCAGTTAGTGGGGGTGATAAGGAAGGGGCAGGTACTGTACCTGGTGATGGGCAGGTCGAGGCCCCGCTGCAAACTGAGGAAAGGAGGAGAAACAAACACAAAAGGAAAGGCACAGAGAGTCAGAAACACCACAAGGGAACCAAAATGCCACACTCTATGCAAAAATCAACCCAGAATGGGGGTGGGGAGGGGGAAACAAAACAAAAACATAAACCAACAAACCAAACACAAACGACCACAAAAACCCAGTCCAAAGCTTTGCTGCAGGACAGTGACAGACAGGTGCTGAGCCTGGGGACTGTGTGCTGCTCCAGAGCCAGGAGGCACAGCCAAAGATGCAGTGTATGGACACAGGCATTCTGCACCCTGCCTGCCATAAAACCCAACCCAAACCAACTTCAAACCAAGCAACAGTGAAGGATTTCAGCTGTTTCAAGGTGGAGGTAAATGGTTCAAGCAGCTGGATTCAGCCCTTCCGAACATTTGGTGGGAGCAGAGGGTGAAGACTCCTGGCTAAGAGCCAGGCAGGCAGGGACAGTGCCTAGAGCTTTCTCTGCCCCCCACAGCAGAACCCTCTTTATGAGGAGGGTTTGTCACCCCCTGTGGTGTCCCCAGGGAGCTGGAGGCACCAGCAGCAGAGCAGGGCAGGGGCTGGGTCCCAGCCCTGCGCTCAGGTTCCTGAAGCACTTCCCACCCTCTGGAGTTACACAGGGAGCAGAGGGATCAGGACTGACCATGCTCAGTAACCACTCAAAGCAGTTTCCAATAAGTAATTGGTAGTTAAAATAGAAATTAAAATGAATGCAGGAAATGGAGAAGGAAGGTGACAAGGTGTCCTCTGCCAGCAGCCCGCCTCTAAAGCCTTAATTCTCAGTGTAATGAGCAGAGCTCCAGGATGAGAGCTGATAAATCTGCTGATAATAGCTCCACTAATTAAATGAAGTGAAGGAAACGAGATTCTGGGGGGTGGCTTTTACCCACTTGTTGCAGGTTCTGCTGGCTCAGGAGCTCCCTGCACCTACTGAAGAGCAGGCTGCAGCCCACCTCTGCCACAGGGACTCGCCAGGGTTCACTGCTTTCCCTTCTGCCTCAGAAGAGGGATCAGAACTGCCTACTAATTACTGATTTGCTTAATAAGAGAGGAAGAAAAAGTAGCTGGGGATTGACTTGCAGCCCTACCTCTCAAACCTCAGGAGCAAAGTGCAGACAGTCACTGGTGCAGCTGATTTTCTCCCTCTCGAACAACTTCATCACCTGCATCTAAGATTTCCAAGAACAAGCCTACTGAACCTGTATTTATCTGTTCCTTCTACCTTCACCTCATCCTGACAGCTAGCTGGGAAGTCATTAAAACTTTCAGAAACGAGGAAATAGCCAGAAATGGACCATTTCTGGTGCAAGAGCTGACAAAGAATGAGCTGCACTGACGCACTCGAGACTTTCCCAGCCTTGACAATTCTTCCTAAGCCTTACACCCAAGAAAGAAAGGTAAATGGGGAGCATCTTGTGAGCCTAAGCAGCTAAAAACACCCACTTCAGTATCAAGAGCAGGACAGAAGCCCTCAGAGAGCCCCAGCATCCTCCCAGGGCTCGTGGTGGCTGTGCTGATGGTCCCATAGGGATGAGCCTCAGGAGATGATTGTGCTTCAAGTCCTTTTCAGGAAGAACTCCTCAGAACCAGCTGCAACACCTTGTGCTGGAGAGAAGGGAACAAAGCTCACCCTGGACAGGCTGCCACGCTCCAGGGCATACAGCAAGGCCAAAAACTGAATCAAAAAGAACAACAGTGGGGTGCAAAAACCTGGTGCTGCTTCGTTTTGGGGGGCTGAAGTAGCCCTCTTGTCGCTGTTCCGCGGGCGAGCTTGGTTGTGTGTTTAAACAAGAGCTGGAAGCTGAGGTCTTAAGGAGCTGGTCTGTGGTGAGAAGTGTTGCAAGAAAAAAGCAATACAGCAAAGCCTGGAGGTCAGTGGAAACCCTCCTGATCTGTTTTGTGCTGGTCACTGCTGGCTATGGAGGTTGGAATCTGTAAGGTTTTGAAGCAGTCCAGGTCAGAGGATTTATTGCTAGCGGAGCTGTAAGCAACAGAACAAACTGTAGTCACTGCTGGCTCGGCTTAAACACACTCTGGGCTTCTTTTCCTCTGTCTGCTGAAGGCAGGAGATGGAAAACTCCCTTTTGAAACTGGGTGCAACTCCCCTGCCCCCCACACCCTATGGATCACTGCTCTGGGCACCACGGGGCAGGGTCTCTGCCGATGCTGAGCTGGCACAGTTCTCAAGCCCCTCGCAAAACAACCACTTTGGGATGGCTCAAACACCCTCTCTGATCATGGGGGTTTGGGGCAGACCTCCTAGAGTTGGACAGTTTGAGTTAAAATCACCTGCAGCTTGGGGCAAGAGGGAAGGGATAACTCTCAGCCATGACTGCCTTTGCCTTCCCCCAGTGGGAGCTGAAACTGTCGCTCTGGGAGCAATGCTGCGATGCTAACAGGGAGAAAACAGAGATCCACAGATCCATAGGATGGGCTGGGTTGGAAGGGACCTTGAAGATCATCCAGTTCCAACCCCCTGCCATGGGCAGGGATACCTTCCCCTAGACCAGGTCACTCAAGGCCTCATCCAACCTGGCCTGGAACATGAAGCCACTTGGATTGCAAAGGCTGCTGCTGCCCTGGAAGGCGCAGAGAAGCCTGAACCATGCAATCAGCAATGGCCCTGGGATGCAGAAACAGGATGGAGGAAGCTCCAGCTGCTGGAGGAAGCAGGAGGGGGTTGGGATCAGCCTCCTTGGTGCAGCAGCCTGCCTGCCTACCCACACCAACAGCCTCACCCATGGGGCAGTGCTGCGGGAGCCTCGGGACAGCAAGGACATCCTGCCAGCTTCCTCAGCCCCTCCTCACCCTCCCCTCACCACCAAACAAAAATCATAATTAAATTAAAAAAAGACATTTATAAAAGAAATAATAATTAAAAAAGAACCAACAAAAAACCAAAAGTAAATCAAGCCCAGAAGAAAATGCAAGAGCAGGTCAGGATGGGGCCAGTCTTGCATTTGGTTTGGGGTGGGGAGGTGGAATGAGATGTTATGGGTGTGGCTTTTAGTCATGGGGGGGTGGAAATGGTCACTAGCAGAGCAATGGCAAAACTGCACACAGGAGAGCTTCAAAATCAATGCAAAAGTGGCTGACAGCTGCAGGCAAACTCTTCCTCCACACCTCCTCCTCCTCGCTAATCTCCCTGCAATCTGACAGCTTCTGCAGCCACATTTCCTGCCCATGCCATGTGCTGGGCCTTACCCTACAGCAGCTCAGGCCCTGTCCCAGCTGCACTTCGAACTCTGGCCCTCCTGGGGCCAATTCACCTGGCAGAAACTGCCCCAGGGTTGGGGGAAATGGGGGGGAGGGGAGAGGGAGTGCTCATGCTTTTATAGCAAAGAAGCAAAACCAGTGCACTTCTGCTGCTCAGCCAACAAAAAAACTACAGAGATGTGGGGGAAATAAATTCATAATAATTAATAACCAAAGAAAGAAAAGGTAGAAATGACAACAGTGCCATGGGCACAATGGCCTGCAAGAAGGAGGACAGTTTGTTATATTGCTTACAATGCAGTATTTTATCCAGCCTCTTCCAGCCAGGGACCTGTAAACCGGGCTCTGCTCCAAAACCTTCCTCCTCTTCCAGTTGTCTGTGCAATGTATTGGCACTGTTCTGCTGGGCTGTCAAAAAAACTGGTTTAGAGATGCAGCTCTTCAGTCAGGTTTTTGCTCCAGTTTCTAACCATACCAAAAGTTAAGTTTCTGAGCTTTGCAACAGTGAAAAAGACAAAAGCTGATCATACTTACTGAGCAAAGAGGGACTGTGCCAGCAGTGTCACAACTGGGCTGAGGGTGGGGGACACCAAGGTGGTGTTTGGGGAGGAGCTGGTTACAAATCTGCAGTTGTCCACATGACAGAACTGTCATCAACCTGATGTTAATTGGCTGCTTCAGCACCAGGGAGGTTAACAGGCCTCAGAACTAACCCTCCTGCAAACCTCCTGCAGGAGAAACCTCCACAAGGGGGGCAGGTGCCTTGGGTGTAGGAAGCTGGCCTGGTGGGGCATGGGGTGTTGTGTCTGTGTGTAGCTGTTGTGTGCACAAACAGAAGACTTCTGTCTGGGAGGCTTTCAGCAGGGTTCATCTCACTCTACAAGAGAAGAGAGCTGGGAAGGCTGTGGTGAGTCTGGAGGGAAGCCCAGAGCGTCCCGACGCAGACCCGCAAGAGGGGCAGGGATTGCTGCTCCCTTGGCTAACTGAGGTTTCAGACATCCTGATGGGCAGCTACCATGCTTCCAGAAGCTGGGCTAAGCATCCTGACACCCTGGGAGGGTCTCTCCCAGCATCATGAGGAAATGCACCAGGAGCAGAAACTCCTCCAAAAGAGCCTGGTTTGGGGAGCCAAAGTCCTACCGGAGCAGTACTGCAACACACACAACTGAAAAAGACTCTGGAGGACAACCAAACCTAGAGCTGGATGAAAAAAAGACTTCCCACAAAAAGATGTGAGCACTCAAAAGCTCTACATGCAAGGTGTGAGCACCTACAGGTGCACCTACTGGGCAGGGAGTGAGGGGATGGGGAAGGTGAAGCCCAAGGCCACTGGAGAGTGAACAGAGTGCAGAGAATGGCTTTGGTTTGCTGAGCTCTGGTCCAGCACTTGACCAAATACTTCCCCAAAGGAGGAAAAAATAAAAAATCCTGAAGTAAAGAGGAAGATTCTGGTAATGAATCTGAACTGCACAATGAAGTGAGCCTGAGAGCAACCATGCTGAAAACCCATGGTGGTATCTGAGCCTAGGTGAGAACCCCTCCGGCGCTTCTCTCCTGCTAAGCCACTTGCAGAGGCACATCCTAGCAGGCCACAGGCTGAGAACACCACCCAAGATCTGCCCCTTGGAACGTGCTTCCACTTCAGCTTCCAGAGAGCTGTCCAAGTGCTACAGACACACACAAACACACAGAGAAAGACCCAAACGAGGAAGAAGAGAAAAGGAGAGAGGGCGAAGCGCAGGCTCCCTTACCGGCGAGCGGGTCTGAGGCTGAGTGTTCATTGTTTGAGGGGCTTGAGGGTACACCAACGTGGTTGGAGCTGCATTCTGTCCTGAGGGGTAAGGAGCCTGCCAGGGGACAAGAGAAGGAGATCACAATGAGGGAGTTGGATGATTGGTCCCCAAAGGCAGGAGCAGAACAGCTGGGCCTGGCACTCAGCAGAGGTAAGGATGCCGCCGGCGATAGTGACGCGGAAAAGTCTTCTCCACCAAGGACCCAAGGCACCAACACAGAGCCACAGCATGGTTTGGGTGGGAAGAGCCCTCCAAGATCATCCAACCAGCAACCCAACACCACCATGGCCACCAAACCATGGCCCCTAAGTGCCATGGCTGCACCTTCCTCAAACACCTCCCGGGATGGGGACTGCACCACCTCCCTGGGCAGCCTGTGCCAGTGCCTGAGCAGTCTGGCAGCAAAGAAATGGTTCCTCTGGGCCAACCAAAACCTCCCTTGGTGCCACCTCAGGCCATTTCCTATACATGGCAGAAGAGAGCCCAACCCCCACCTCACTCTGGCCTCCTTTCAGGAGGACCCAGCCCTTGGCCTTGTTGAACCTCATCCCATCAGCCTCAGCCCACCCACCCAGCTTGGCCAGGTCCCTCTGCAGAGCCTTCTGCCCTCCAGCAGATCAGCATCCCACCCAACCCTGTGTCATGCTCACACATACTGAGGGTACTCTCCACTCCCTCCTCCAGATCACTGACACAGACATTAAGGAGAGCAGCTCCAGCACCCAGAGCTCTGCTGCAGGCTACTGCTCAGCAGCAGTTGGTGTCAATACAGCAGAAAGGACTCACTGGGAAGCAATCAAACGTTTTCATCAGCTCCTGCTAAGGAAGCAGCAACCTGCTAAGCAGGGCAGGCTTCTGCAGTCCTCCCCCTGCAGAGGCTCAGTTGGGTTAACTCTGTCCAGGCTCCCTGATGGCAGAGCCCCTGCTGCATGGCAGCAGCTAATTCACCATGAGCCTTCTCGTTTGTGAGGCGGCAGCTGCAGCACCAAATATTTTCCCTTCACTTTTGACAAGTGAGACTCTGCTTGAGCTGCTCGTGGCACTGCTGTGTGACAAACAGAGCTGGCACCAGAGCTGGCACCAGAGCCATGAGCCCTGGAGGCTTCTCAGCCACAGCCTAGAGCAGTTCTCCCTTTGCAGGATCCTGCTGCTGGCTTTCTGCACCTCAGAGCTCTGCCCAACAGGAGATCAAGGCTTCTCTTCAGGAACAGGGACTTTGTGTCCCTTCATGCACCCTCAGAAGGGTTCTAGTGCTGCTCCTCACAGGTTCAGAGAATGCCAGGTTGGAAGGGACCTCGAGAATCACCCAGCCCAACCTCCTGGGCTAAGAGCATGGCTTAACTGAGCTGGCCCAGCAGCTTGGCAAGCTGGGCCCTGAAACTGCCTGGTGCAGGGGAAGCCACCACCTCCCTGGGGTGAGCCCACAGAGTGGGTGACTGGCAGGAGACATCATCAACAGCTCACTGCTAAGGGACCAGGCCACCCCCAGCTCCTTGTGCATCCATCACTGCATCTTCAGAGAGGAATCATTAATACACAAACTAATCTGGGGTGAAAGGACCTCTAAAGTTCATTCAGTCCAAGCCCCTGCACTCAGCAGGGACAGCTGCAACCAGAGCAGGTTGCTCAGAGCCACAACCAACCTCACCTGCAGTGGTGCCAGCCATGGGGCAGCTCCCACCTCTCTGGGCAACCTGGGCCAGGCTCTCACCACCCTCAGGGGCAAACATTTCTCCCTTCTCTCCACTCTCAGTCTCCCTCTTTTAGTTCCAAACCATCCCCCCTTGGCCTGTCACAACAGGCCCTGAGAAAAAGTCTGTCCCCAGCTTTCTGCTCAGCTCCTTCAGGCACTGCAAGGCCACCAGCAGCTCTCCCTGCAGCCTTCTCCTCTGCAGCCTGCCCAAGCACAACTCTGCCAGCCTGGCCTCACAGCAGAGCCCTTCCAGCCCTGCCAGCACTGCTGTGGCCTCCTCTGGCCCTGCTCCAACAGGTCCCTGTCTGTGCTGAGGGCTCCAGAGCTGCCCCAGCACTGCAGGGGGGGTCTCAGCAGAGCACAGCGGAGGGGCACAATCCCCTCCCTGCCCCTGCTGCCCACCCTGCTGGGGGCCAGCCCAGGACAGGCTGGGGCTGGGCTACCAGCACTCAGTGCCAGCTCCTGTCCAACTTTGCTCCCTCAGTACTGACTCCAGAGACCTCTTCCCAGATGACCTGATGCTGCCACAGCATCTCAGCAAAAAGAGAAGAACACATCCACTGCTGTGCCCTTGCAGGCTGAGGAGAACAGGGTTGCTTCAGGCTAAACTCACACACAGCAAAACAAAGACCAAATCAGACACAACTTCATGAGAGTGTTCAGAAGGGCCTGTGGGGATAGCACAGAGGGCAATGGTTTGAAACTGGAGCAGGGCAGAGTTAGGTTGGTCATCAGGAGACAGTTCTGCACAGTGAGGGTGGGGACACACTGGAACAGGTTGCCCAGGGATTGAGCCTTGTGCCTGGAGACATTTAAGATCAGACTTCATGTAGCCCTGGGCAGCCTTCTCCAGCTGGAGGTGTTCCTGATGGCTGCAGGCTTGGACAAAATGAACTTTGAGGATTCCTTCCAACCCAAGGCAAGCTGTGACTCCAAGAGTGCTCACTGAGCTCCAAACCAGCCTGAGATTAGTCAGCCAAGCCAGAAGAACACTGAACGGAGCAAGGACAGCTCCAGATAAGCCTAAGAAGTGCTGAGTTTGAGCAGAAAGATGTAAAGCAGGAATTCTGGAGTGTGAAGGAGCCACCCCAGTGACAGCAGATGTCCCTCCTGACACAAGCAGGGCTGAGAGGCAAATGCAAGACAACACAACCAAGAGTTCCATTTGCTGTGCTGAGTGAGCTCTGAGCAGCAGGAATGAGGAAAAGCACAGCAAGGGTGAAACTGAATTAGCTGAAGGGTGCCTGAGAGGCAGCTGTCACCAAGCTGTGTCCTTCAGGCCAAGAAGGCCAACAGTGTCCTGGAGGGCATTAAGAGTGTCAACGGCAGGTCAAGGGACCTTCTCCTGTCCCTCTGCTCTGCCCTAGGAAGGCTACCTCTGGAGTCCTGGCTCCAGGCCTGGGCTCACCAGTTCCAGACAGACAGAGAACTGCTGAAGGGAGTTCAAGGGAGGCTGCAAAGCTGCTGAGAGCCCTGGGGCTGAGAGTCTGCAGAAGAGCAGCCCCAGAGGGCAGCTGAGCAATGCTCAGCAAGAGCTAAAGGAGCTGTGGGGCGCAAGAGGCTGGGGCCAGACTCTTGTCAGTGGTGCCCAGGGACAGGACAAGGGGCAGTGAGCCCAAAGTGGAACCCAGGAGGTTCCAGCTGAGCAGGAGGAGAAAACTCCTTGGTGTGAGGGTGCTGGAGGCCTGGAGCAGGCTGCCCAGAGAGGTTGTGGGGTCTCCTTGTGTGGAGAGCTTCCAACCCTCCCTGGGCACTGTGCGCCTGGGCAAGCTGCTGTGGCTGCCCAGGGGCACTGGACTGGATGCTCTCCAGAGGTCCCTTCCAACCCCACAGTCTGGGATTCTGTGGCAAGTGAACATGGACAGTCAGTGCAGCTCCTCAGGTGCTGGGCTCCCACCTGCAGCCTCCAGGAAGCAGCACAGCCAAATCCCACTGCAGACATCACCTCCAGGAAGATGTTTCCCACCTGTCACACAACTGCTCCGGCTCAGCAGCTCCACTCCAGAGGGAGGTTTGCCTCAGCTGCTGTTTGCCTTCAAACCACAAGGGAGGGAAGAAAAAGGGAGGAGCAAACAGTGCCTCCTGAAGCGCTGCAGATGCAGAGCTCACAGCTGAGAGCAGGGCAGCCTATGAGAACTATCAGGACACCCCACCAGGATCAACCCCAGCCCTGCTCTGCTTTTCAGGAGCCAGCTGAAGGGAAGGACTCCATCCACTCCTCTGCCAGGGGGCCCTTCTTCTGTGCCAAGCAGCTAGGCAGGTGCAGAAGGTGGTGCCCACCATGTGCAGCCATTCTGCAACATGCAGCAATCATGCAGCAGGGCTGAGATGCTGAGGAGGGGCCGAGGGCCCAAGGGATGGGTGAGGAGGGGCCGAGGGCCCAAGGGATGGGTGAGGAGGGGCCGAGGGCCCAAGGGATGGGTGAGGAGGGGCCGAGAGCCCAAGGGATGGGTGAGGAGGGGCCGAGAGCCCAAGGGATGGGTGAGGAGGGGCCGAGAGCCCAAGGGATGGGTGAGGAGGGGCTGAGAGCCCAAGGGATGGGTGAGGAGGGGCCGAGAGCCCAAGGGATGGGTGAGGAGGAGCTGAGAGCCCAAGGGATGGGTGAGGAGGGGCCGAGGGCCCAAGGGATGGGTGAGGAGGGGCCGAGGGCCCAAGGGATGGGTGAGGAGGGGCTGAGAGCCCAAGGGATGGGTGAGGAGGGGCCGAGGGCCCAAGGGATGGATGTAGAAGCACAGCAACTGCTGAAGCTCATAGAGCTGCAGCACCCCAGGCCAGAGCAGAAAGGAATCCTGCTGAGCTGCTCCACTTCCCAGGCAGAGCAGTTTGCATTCCTCTCATCTTTTAAATCCCTGATTTCAGATTCCAGGGATGGCTCTTCCCAGGGGGAAGCAGCTAACAGTTGTGTGTTTGTGTGTGCTGCTGCTGGGGAAAACCCTTTCTCTCCCTTTTCTGTGCACCTTGGGCTGCTGACTGCACTCCACAAAAATCAGCTCAGCTCAGCAGCAGCAACAAACAAAGCCCCAGAGTTATTCTTAGCTCAGCTGGTTCACAAACAGGGCTGCAAAACGAGACCCACCCCCACCCCCCCAGCACTGGGAACCAACTGGCAGAGTCCACACCTTGGCTTTGGGAAGAGCTGAGTCACAGCTCCTGCTGGCAAGGGGCTTTGGGAACAAAGCTCTCCAGTGCCCGGGCAGGAAGGCTGGCTCGGTGTTGGCACGGGAAGGGTTAAGCTCTGTCACCTCCCTGCCTCCGGGAAGGGGCTCGGCAGGGCTATATTTACTGAAGTTACACCCCAGGAGCAGGAACGGTCCTGGAGCTCCAGCACATGACCGTGACTCAGGAGCTTGCTGCTCTATTAACATTGCCGTGGCTGTGACCTTGGGCAAGAACATCCTCAGGCTTCCAGTGACCGCCCAGATACACCCACACGGGCACCACGCTGGGCTGGGCTGCAGCAAGGGCAAAAGAGGGGACCCTGCCCCTCTGACCTGCTCTGCTCAGAGCTCAGCTGCAGTGCTGTGGCCAGCTATGGGACTGTACTAGTTAGAGTTTAGCTTCTCAGGGGAAACCAACACAGCAATAATTAGATGGAAAGGGGGAAAGAAAAGAGAAGACAGAAGGGGTAGAGCCACCCACAGAACAGTCTGGCCACGATTTAACAACAAATAAAAGGTACTTAAAATAGGGGAGTTACAAATAGGACAGGGCTAACAGGATACAAAATACACACATACAACCAGATGGATGGCAGTGGTCTGAAGAGATGTCCATTGGGTGGCCAGGTGGTAGGACAGGAGAGGACAATGGAGGATGGTGTCAGCAGGGAGGCCACCAGGTGAGAGAGAGCAACAGAAGTTGCCCTGTTTATATAGGGGGTCCAGACAGGCAGTAGGAGTGGGCTGAACTGGAGCACCTGGGGTCTGGCAGATGTGGGGTCAAGTTCTGACCACTCCCCCCACCTGTTAACCCTTTACAGGGAGCCCTAACACAAGGAGGACATGGAGTGGATCCAAAGGAGGCCACGAGGATGATCAGAGGGCTG
>VWYK01027910.1:0-11004 GCA_013399775.1 Semnornis frantzii | reverse complement strand
AACTTGCCAGAATTTGACAGTCAAACAAAGGATGTTTCATTGACAAATTTCTTAAGAGGAAAATGTCTCAGTGGAGGTCTGTAAAGCAACTTGTGTGATTTTAGGCTCTTAGCAGCTATCACTTTTAAATTATTTTAAATATTTTTAAAGATTTTAAATTGGACCCTTTTAAAAGATTTTTAACTTTTAAATTATTTAAAATCTGTGTCTACCCCTTCTGCCATATCTGAAGATATGACTCAAAACACAGCTTGTGCTGGAGGAGCTAATTTCTGTCCACCAGCAGTGTGAAAGCCTTCTTGAAACGAAGTAGGGAAGATGAGACTAAGCAGTCTCTTTGCTTCTTGGAATAGTTCAACACAAGGCTATATGATAAAAGTCAGTATTAAAACAGCCCTAAAAATCACTCAAAAAGATAAGCCTGTAAACCCCACTTACTTGGAGCCATTGTAGTTATTAATCTTAATATTTATTTTAAAATCTGAAGAGGCAACACTAGGAGTGGAAGGAGAAGAATGAATTAGAACAATGCTTTTTTCCAGGCTCTGATATGTGTGACTCTTGTCACTTGTCCTACTGAGTAAACTGGTGTAAGAAAGAAGGGGAAGAGCCCAGAAGAGCCTTCTGCAACAGGGCTCTTTAAAATAGTTACAGGACTACTGCCTTACTGCATGAAGACTTGTAAAATGCATGGGAAGAGAATTTCAGTTGTGTTTCTACCTTTCTCTTTCTTTTACCATAAAATGTTTCTAGTGCCATAGCTGTGCATCACTGTCTATCTAAACCAAGACAATAAGTGTCAACAGTTCCAAGTAAGTGTATACATGATTGTGTTTGATTTCCACCAAGCCATAAACAGTCTTTGTCTTTTGCCTTTTACTGGCTATTGGCTTGGCTATTCCTTCTGGACAGGAAAGCTGTGTTTAATGCTTTGTAAAGTGGCCATCAGTTCCTTGCTTTTATCTCTATTCAGCATAAATTATTTTCAGCAAGGCCAAAGAACTGTTTCGGCCAAGATTTGCAGGTGTCCCTTGTGGAGAGCTATTTCAGGATAAGGGCTTAATCTTACTGTTTCTTTCATCCCCTCCTTGAAGAAGGCTAATGCTAAATGCTAGGAGCCAATGGTTGGTCTCCTCCCTTCTCCCTGGTTCACTTCTGTTTTTGTTTTGTCATTTTCAGAATTAACCCTCAGCTGGATAGACTGAAGCATATTCTCCTGTCCTTAAGCTTGAAAACTTGGTCTGTGCTGCTGTCGCAGGATTTCTAAGGGGAAATTCAGCCCCTAATTATCAAATTAGATGCACATTCTGGTTCTTTGGCATGACTTTACTTCTGCCCATCTGTTAGGTTGGCATTCTGCCTTCTCAGAAAGTAGCTGACCAGTTTCAGCTGAGCAGAGGAGCCAACCAAAGATGGGTTAAGAGAGGCAGCCCACAGAACGCTTTATGTTTGATTCCTTTTGCCAAAAACTCTTCCTGTTTGCAAACAAAGTCAGCTTAAGCCCATATGCTTCATTACATGGGATGACATCTGTGGAGACAGATGCAGGGATGGCAATATGAATGACATTTGATAAGGAAGGGCATATGCTATGAAACCAGACACCACTATGTGTTTTAAGACCCTGTCTGTGCTGCACATGTGTATACAGAAATCTACATTGCCTGTATATTTTGTTGTGTGAGCACATTCATTGGCCAAGGTTTGGGCTTTGAAGTGGATCAGTGTTTAGTGTTTGTGTTAGGTGTAACTGCAGTGGTGCCATTCGATTGTTGCAAATGATTAACCTAGATGAGTATTTTGTTTCAGTACCCTTTGAGTAGCGATGTGCGTTAGAGGTCCAGTAGCTCGTACTGTGTAAGAGGACATGTTTGGATAATGCCAATGAAAGAGGAGTCTGTTGGAAGCAGAGGATTCTGCCATGAATTATCTTCCTGAAGGATTTCAGCAGTATCTTCCGAAATGGCTTTTAGGACATTCACTCATGTCAGTGTTTAGCATGCATCATTTGGATGTGAATTTTCCAGGTCTGAGCAGAGCAGAACAGTTTAAAACCTTCTTTAGGAGCAATCTTTTTGTTCCTCTCATAGATTATGCTGCATTTTGGCCAGAGATCAGGTTTCTGTCTAAAGCTGCTTTTCTCAAATACCTCTGCGTTTTGGGTTTACAGTGTGAAAATTACATTAAAAAACCTAGAAAGTTAATTTAGTTATTGGACACTTTAAAGAAATATCATCAGATTAAGATCTGATTAACTCTTTTAAACTGACTTTGACCTTCTGTGCCTCTCTGGGGCTGAGATTTATTTATCTTCTTCAGAAATGTTTTCTGTTGTTGCTATATGTATGGTGCAGCAACATATATGCAAACAAGGGATGTGGTGTTGCTCTTGGAGCTTTAAGGTCCAACCATGTCAAAGAGGTGATGCAGAGTTACAGGAGAAGGGAAGGAACATCAAGCAGTGGCCCTAGCACAGTGACCTGGGGTGCCAATCATCTGTCTCAAGGGTGGGAAGACATCAAAGAGAAGTGATTTCAGAGAGCCCCCAGTGAACAGGAAAGCAAAGAAAGGGATTCTCCAGTACAGTGGTTTTGGTGTCCCATGCCACTGCCTTCATAAATTCCTGGGTTACATTTAGCAGAAGAGTGAACTTTGCAGTGGCAATAAAGAAGCAGAAGAGTTATTAGTAGGTGCAAAGAGGGTTGACCTCCATCACAGCATCACCAAATAGGAAGGGGAAGTAGCAAATGCGGGTTCCCATCAATTTGTGGCAAGATAGAGAGGACTTTAGTGTATGGGGGGAAAGTGCTTTTCTCTAACGGAAAACGTAGCGAGGTTTAGTTGAATGAACTTTGCATATAATCCATTTTGACAAACTGAAGAGAAGATGCTTTAAAACATTTTCACTTTGATTTCTATGCTTACCACATCATTAATTGCAATAATTGCAGGCAGAATGTTTCGATCCTGAGGTATAACATAAAGCCAGGTTGGTGACACTCACAGGGAAATTAACTTCTTTCTGTCATATTTTAGTGTAATATACTCTTAACTTGTTATTTAGTTTAAAAAATCTGTATTGAGTAAATATGTTCTATTGGTATAGAACACAAGCAAAATAAAATACACTGTTTGTAATATGAACCTTACCAGCCATACTTGAAAACTACATTTTTTTAGTGTTTGGGTGAAGGGAAAACACAACTTTCAAAGAAGATGAAAAACTACTGGCAAAGAGAATTGTTCCATTAAAAAGTCAAACCATCTTGCACATGGGTATGTCTTCCATATATATTTAATGGAATTAATACTTGGTGTTCACAAAACTGAAAATGTTTTTTTTTTAATTTATTTTGTCTGGTTTTATATTGGAAAATATTTCTCCAAATGAAAGAGTGTGTTTATATATTTAGATATGTAGGACGGTAATGGATAGTTAAAGGAATGGACCTCATTTTTCTAAGAAGCTCTTATGATAACTCTTCTACTTTTTTTTTTTTTAGGAGCTTGCTGTGTTTTCCACCTCAGGTCTGGTAATTCTTTCATTTATTGGGATATTTTTCAGGAGCATTTCTTGGAATGATGGCACTCCTTCCTTGGCACTGTAAGGACAATAATATACTTGCTAACTGAAAAAAGCTAAGTGTATGTGGCTGTTAAACACTTGGACTAAATGTGGTTTGTTGAATTTGCAGTGTTGAAGCTGGGAAACCACTCTGGAGGAAAAGGATTTCCTTAATCATAGTGATACAATCACTTTCTTTGCACAGCTCTTTTTCTGCACTTCCAGAAGGATAATTTGGATTCCAGTTTGGGTTAAACAAAGGAACTCTCCAAAGTAATGAGGAGGGTCAGTTTCTGTGGTAGGTTAGGGTTATTAGGAAACTTTGAGTACCTCATTTCCATCTCTTATACCTCTTGGGTTTTTTTATCTGTAATAAAAGGTTAAAAAATAACAATAATAATGATGATAATTATGATAATACTGGATTTTTATTTCCCTCCTCCTCCAAAGTACTCCATCACCACGGCAGAAATGATACTGCCAAGTATCTTTCACTATAGACTAAGGTATTGCTTGTAATACCGATTCTTTCCATAAAGTGCCTCCATCCAAAAGGTACAAATAAACACTACCCTGTTTCATTTAGACACTGGTTAAGTAGCTGCAAAATGCAATTTTTGATAGCTGTGCAGACCAGCTGAAAATTCAGTGTTAATAACAGGGATGAAATTGTAGAGAGAGAGATGTGTACTGGCATTTCTTTTTTCTCTATATGAAACTACTAAAAATTACATCTGTTTGTAAATTGTGTGCATTTATATTAAATGGTCTGTAAGTAAGTACTTCTGATGCATTTTATGTCAGTGATTCTTACACAATTTGCAGAAAATATGGCCTTATTTTGCAAGAGGTTGAGGATACCCTTGTAATTCACTTGTAACATTTTAATTTTTTTAAATAAAGCCTGGCTGAAATCTACAGTGTCTTCAGTTACCAGTGGATCTCTCTGCATGTATGCAGGGCCATGAAAATGATCAGAAGGCTGCAACAGTTCTGCTATGAGGACAGGCTGAGAGAGTTGGGACTCTGCAGCCTGGAGAAGGCTTCCAGGAGACCTTAGAGTAGCCTTCCAGTATCTGAAGAGGGCCTACAGGAAGGCTGGGGAGGGACTATTGGCAAGGTCTTGTAATGACAGGATGAGGGGCAATGGCTTTAAACTGGCAGAGGGGAGATTGAAACTGGATGTTAGGAGGAAGTTCCTTGCAGTGAGGGTGGTGAGACACTGGCACAGGTTGGCCAGGGAGGTTGTGGCTGCTCCCTCCCTGGAGGGGTTCAAGGCCAGGTTGGATGAGGCCTTGAGTGACCTGTACTAGTGGGAAGTGTCCCTGTCTATGGCAGGGAGGTGGAACTGGATGATCCTTGAGGTCCCTTCCAACCTTACCATTCTATGATTCTATGTGTACATGTACTTTATTTAAGAAGCAAAAAGATGTTTTATGTATTTGGTTATGTGATAAACTGCATGAAGTTATTGCTTAGGCTAAGTAACCAGAGGAGAGGCTTTGGATTTGCTCGGCCCGCACATTATTTTAATTGCAGAATTATTGAGAGAAAAATGAAATTTCATTTTACTACTGAAATGAAAGCACCTCACTTGATTTTTCCCTAGTTCTCACCTTTGTGCATGGATTTTCAGTGTTGCTGTGCATTCTCTATTTAAATGTTGCTATAGTGAGAGAAACTGGGGTTTGGTGTCCTTTTCTCTGTGTGTGTGGCTTTTGAGGGTGGCTGGAATTGGTGGGACAGGAGTAGAACTGCTAGGCACATGAGGTGTTAAGTGATGGCAATCACCTTCAGTATTTAGTATTGAGGAATTGCGTTTCTTGCATCCTTGTGTTGCTGTTAAGTGTTTTCAGTGTGTTGTTTTTTTCCATGCAAGCACTGATGTTCTGCCAGCCATGGGATAGGACTCTCCAGTTCGAGCCAGCCATACAGGCTGTTTGTTGCAATTTTAGGATCAGCATTCAGGAGTTCTGAGGAAATCTGTCACCTTGTGCTACCAGCCCAGCAGTTGCATGAGGCTTCTAAGCTCTAGTCTCTGACACACTGGAGAAAGAGGTTTAATTTACAAAAACTCATGTAAGTGCTTATTAGAGAATTTAGATGTTGTGAACTTTCTTAGACAGATCATCTCCAGTAGTGATGGCTTACTTTGAAAAGCCTGTCTGCTTGCCCTTGTGGTACAATAGTGGCAGCTATCTCGCATGACAAGTATACAGCTCTGAGATACCATCCGGACCAACATGGGGATCAAAAAACTTTCTTGTAGAGAAATGCCTGAAATGAATTCCAGAACTTGAAGGCTGCTGCATCTTGCTAACCAGATGCTCTGTGAGTACTGTGTATGTTGACACCTGCCAGTAGTGGGGAACAGAATGAAATGTGCTAAGTAAAAATGACAGATTTGTTTGAAATAGGTAGCACTAATGAATTAGTGTATTTTTTAAAAATTAGAATAATGGTGATACCTGTGTTGTAGTGGCTGAAGAACAAAGAAATAGAACATTACCAGAAAAAAAGAAATTCCCAAATAATCTTGGAAATGCCATTCCCTTAATTATTTTCTTTGCAGAGACAACTTGCAGCTTAGCTCATGGTAGTGAAAAGATTATGCATTTCAGATCTCTCCTAATGATATTAATCCTGTGGTACAAGTTTTCTGCTGCTGTGATCATTTGTGCACAGTGCTTTGGAGATAGAGGTGGAAAAATTGTCAGCAGCTAGATAGTTACTTGAGTGAGGTACATGCAACACCTGACATCTGATGACTCAATCTCCAAGTATGTGTGTTTGGATGATGGTTAACTGATTGCCACAGTCGATTAAGAGGAGATGTATTTGCAAAGCTAAACACTTTATTTTTGAAGGTAGTAAGAAGTGTACCCATAGTTTACAAACTTTATGACAATCTGTCTGCAAACTTCCCCTCCCCCCCCAGCTGCCCTCAAGAACGAGTTCATGCATTCATTGTTGTTGCAAAGCAAGTGTTTCTAACATCTTTAATACATCATTGTTGCTAATTGTTTTGTAATGATGATGAGCCACTCTGGGAATTGTTACACCTGGTTATTTTCTGATCGATTCCTTTTTAATGAAGTGACTTGCCTCTTCAGAAATGTCCATGCTATCTTGACTTAAAACTGCAAATGTTGTTGCCAACGTTGTTCAGCAAGACAAAGAAAATTCCAGTCTTCTGGTAGAGACATTAAGCAGGTAAGTTACTACCATACATCTTCGTGAGATGCGTTTGGTAGTGTTGGAAACATGAAGGGTGTAGGGGTTGAAGGAATTTTGACTTAGCTTATGCAGTAGTGAAAGGCAGAGGTGGTTGTTTATCACAAAGTTTCATTTAGCTGTCTCAGCTTTTAAGAGAGGACAGAATATCACTTAGGGTGTTTCAAACAGCTGTTGTGAACAATGAATCATTTCAAAATGTGATTATGATTGTAATCCTGCAGGATGCAGGTTGGGCCTGGGAATTTGCAGACAGACTTGTTGGAAAGGTAGAATGCCACCTCCCCTCCTGCAGCTGTGTTGTCACTGACCATTAGTTGTACAAGCAGCTGGTTATTCAAGTGCTTAAATATAGATTGAGTAGCTTAGTAAATAGCTATTTAAATTATCAGTGTTTTAGTGCGATGCTTCAGATTTACTTTGGCAACAGATGTCTGAGCAAACAGCAGTGATACTATGGATTAAAAAAAGTAGTAAAATAAAAATAAGTAAATAAAAAAAAATAGTAAAATTTTGTGCTGGATTCACTAGCAGTAACTCATCGCTGGAAGGAGATACAGTAGTCCAAAATTAAAGTGTTTATAGATAGATTATTGAAGTGATGAAGCTGTTTGGAATGTGGGATTTTGAAATAGCTAATCCAGAGCAGTGCTTATGTTTTGGTAGTTTTGTAGATGCTTTTGTATCTTTGGAAGGAGTTACAACCATTGTTTCTGGTATTGTACATACTTAGTGAACAAGCTTTTAGTAAATTACTATTGTTAGACTTGCATATTGTTAAATAAACATAGATTGAAACAGATTCCATGCTGTAAAAACAACTGTGTGCAAGCCAAATTTTTTGTGCATCTGGGTTATGTATCATTTCCCCTCAGGAATTAACAACAAACCTTGAACTCCACTTTTTAATTTGATTGAAAGAGAGAGCCTTGCACACAGAAGAATAAAAACTCTTGGACTCTAATCTCTTAATCTCCATAAAATGCTTGAATGTGAATTTAGATAGTATATGAAACAAGTCTGGTGGTCTGTAACATTTCTAATGTGCATTCCGCATTTTTGCAGCAAAAAGAAATCAAAGCAGACATAAACCAATGTATGACATGAGTTGTTACTGCTCTCAAGCATGAAGAAATTCTGTAACTTGAACTCTCCCTTCTAATATGCTAGTGTAAAGTGATTTTGGTGGCCTGATGGAGATTCCTTTGCTGCTGTAACAGTTTTCCTGCCAGTGGGATCATCATCAGGCACTTGGTGGGCTTCTGTATTAGACTTTAATTGTTGGGGAAGAGACTATCTAGGAGTAGTATCAACCAATAGAACTTTCTGGCTGAGAAGCTTTTGCCCTTGGGGACAGGTCTTCTGAAAAACGTGGAGTCTTCCATATCCCTGTCCATATTCTTGAGAAAAGGAGCTAGTTGAGATTCAGAACGGAATGACTGAAATGGGAAGTTACACATAGTAGTCTCAGCTCTAGCATAGCTTTTGGAGTCTTAGGAACAGCTCAAAAAATAGTTTATGCAAAGAGAGGAAGATCTTTCCTCTCAGTTTCTTACGCATGTTTCCGAAGGGAGATAATTGTTAGGGTTCTACAGGATCTAAAATGAAACTAACTTCCCTTCTCACCTTCCATCAGGGAGAGAAATGAGTCCTATTTTTGGCACATAAATGAGGTGATCTCCAAACGTGCTGTAACTACTCTGCTATAATTAATGCTAGTGCAAGGAGCTACAGCTTCTGTTTTTTTAGGTCTCTAGAGATGGAAGGGTGTTTTTTTGTTGTTGGTTTGGTTGTTTTCAGTAGGTGTGGTGATTTGATCTTTCCGTTCTACATGTCTCATACAACGAGCTAGTTGTCTAAACGTAGGCAAAAAGTACATGTTTTAGAAGTGCTTTTAGTTCTTAGAGTAAATATCTGCCCTTTGTATTGAGTCACTTTTCTGATTTTTTTTCAACTTTTGAGATCTTACACTAGAATTTAAAAAACAGAAAAACAAAAAACCAAAACCAAAATAAACAAACAAAAAAACCAACCAAACCAAAACCAAACATGTAGGATCTAATCACAATAAGAAGCAAAGAAAAGTGGTGGTGTTCCATGATGTGTGGATTAGATTGGCAGGAAACTGGACTATAGTTAACTTCACTTGTGTATACTGAAAACAAACCAAACCCCACACCTACACCATTCGTCTTGGTCTTTAAAGTTTTGTTGGCAAAGCTCTGCTTTTAGGAGTGGGAAAACAAGTCTTACCCACAACAGACAGTCAGGCTGGCAAAAAGCTCAGTGTATTGCTGCCAACTGAATGAAATCTTTTGGTGGGTGTATTTTATTCCATTCAAGGAAGAATCTTGGCTGTTCCTTCCCTGCCACTATCTTTTTTTTTTCCAGCCCAGCAGAAACTGTCTCCACTACTGGGATTCATGAAGATAATATTTAAGAGTTGGTAAGCCATTAGAAGAAGCTGCCATCATCTTGGATCTTAATTTCTTTCAGCAGGTAGAGAGAAACATGCTGTCAGATGAGGTAGTGATCACCTGGATGCAGAAAGCACATGAAAGTAAAATGCAAGAGATTCCTTGGAACTTTTCAGTCTTAGTGTACCGACTTACTTTTTCAGTGACATGGTTTTGCCTGAAGGCAGAAGTAAACCATCAAAATATAACAGGATATCCTGGCATGACAAGGAGAAGATCTCAGGGATGTAGGTCCCCCAAGGCTGGGATTGACTGTTACTAACTGGAAGCTCCAGTTTTGGAGTGGGGCTTTTTGTTGTTTGTTTACTCTTTTTTTTTTTTTTAAAAAAAAAGGTTGCACAATTTCGCACACCAGCAACTGCTCATGGAAGATAAGAGACTGCAGTAGCCAAAACTTTAGATTTATTGCTGTGGTCAATTTCCTGTTGTTTTTTCATAGGATATGCTCCCCCCAGTTCTAAACTAGTGAGCTGTATAAAAGAGGCTGTATCGTGTTTCAAAGCATTCTGGTCGTGGGGTCTTGAACACATGCTCTTGATTGGGGTTTGGGCTTCCTAAGCAATGTTATAATCTGTTTAACTTTTTGGTTTTCCACATGTTCATGGGTATGTTTGAGCTCCCTGTTACGAGGATTTTTTTAGGAGAATTTGTTTAGTTTGCTTGAAAATGGTAGTGTTTGAAAAGAAGAACTCGTGTCAAGGTTTGGTTAGCACAGATGGTGGAAAACAAACAGGACTACCTGATTATCAGGGCAACTCTGGGCCAGCATTCCAGCTTGGGTCACTGCATGGGGCGGAAGTTAGGGAATTCTTAACTGGCTGCTGAGAGAGATTCAGTCACTTTGCAGTGCCTGAGTGACTGGAGCAGGGGGAGGAAATCTGGCTGGTAAACTTCTAGCTGATAAAATGTTGGTCAAACAGCAAGATTTTTGTAGGGGGAAGTGTGTGCCATATCAGTGTTTCCTCTTGGTTAATTTAATTTGTATTCTTTCGGTTATTTTCCTTCAAAAACATCAAATCAACCAAATGTTCTCATGTGTGATAAAAATACAGAAAGAGAAAATTGAGCCAGCCATTAAGAAATTACCACAGAGAGGATTAGAAGAGGGAGATCATCTAGTCCTTAATTTATAAGGTCTTGGTAGGACTTTGAAATGGGGATGTTGGTGCTCTGCATAGGACCCAGCATAACTTGCTGAAATTACACAATGTAGTTGTAACTTGGCAAACTAAATTTGTAATTGTAGTTGTTTAGTGGTTATTTCTAGACTTTATAGTAAATTTTTAAACTGCCCTTTAAAAAGTGTTTCGTTTTTTTTTTTTTTTCCCCAGTTGGACTTTATACAGACCTTTTTTGGTTTTGAGCTGGTCTTGTGTGGTTTGTCTTCAGACAGTCTCTTTAAATTCCAGTAGTATTAATGAGCAGTGATACCAAGTTTAGTTGTGTATAGTTTAATGTTTTAATGAACCAAGGTAATTAAACTGAAAATTACTTTGAACAGAAGGTGTATTTCTGACCAGTATTTTACTAAACATAGGGCCAAAGAGGTACATATCCAAGCACAAATGCAAGTTAGGGAATGACTGATGGATGAAAAGCTAACAATGTGTGCTCACAGCCCAGAAGGCCAACCATATTCTGAGCTGCATCTAGAGAATTGTGTTCAGCAGTCAAGGGAGGTGATTCTCCTTTATTCTGTTCTTGCGAGACCCCCACCTGGAGTACTGC
>VWYK01027900.1:0-27272 GCA_013399775.1 Semnornis frantzii | reverse complement strand
ACTTTTGCAACAAGAAGTTTCACTCACCTGGTAAACTGCCGACTTTCCTCATGTACTTCCATTTCTGTGCTCTTAAATTCATTCAGTTCTTTCCGTATTGCTGCCTAATAAAAAATAATGATAAATGCAATCATTAAGAAACATGAATCTTAAGTAAAGAGTCTGAAAGAAACCTGATTCTTCTCTTGCAGGTTCCCTTATAGGTCCCATTTTTCAATCTCTGAGACTGTAATCCAGTGCTCCCACACATTTCTCATCATCCACATGAATGACTTCTTTCAGTTACAGCTATTTGGAGCAGTAATATACTACACAGAAAGGACCAAGCACCAACAACAAACAAAGAAACACCACACATCTACTGCAATGGGTGAACCAACCCCTCTACCAAAATAAGCTACAGACACTTGCTATAGACAAAAATGGGCAAGGGATGGGATTACATCAATAGTTGCCTGCTGAGTATGGAGCCAGGAGAGGATTGCATCTCCAGGCATAGCCCCCGAGGAGCTGGTGAATCATGCCGCCTGTATAGGCACTGTACACACAGCAGGGGCCTTGTATCTCCCCACTGGAGACAGCACTTCAGGACTGTAAGATGAACAGATTGTTTTAGAGTACAGTTAGTCACTGGGTTTGATTAGTTTTAAGTAAAATTACATGAAGCATTTGGACATTTCAGGGTTGTGTTTTCAGTGGGCAGATACTAAAGAACAGCAGAAATTTGTTGCACTTTGTAAATGCCTTGTTGCTTGTGTTGAAAGATTAGTAAGACATTTACTTAATCCACAACAAAAAAAACCCCAACCCTGGAATATTCTAATATATACTGCAAGGCCTTTGTTTCTGTGTCATATGCTTTCCTACCCTCGCTGTGAAAAGAAATGACAGTTTATTCTTACTTGCTCTTTTCTTTCACTGTTTTAAATCAAAGCAGTCTAATTTCATTAACCCCTAAAGAAACCTCATCTGGTGTGCAGGCCTTTCAATGCAGAACAGACAAGCAGAGTGACAAAATTATGGCATCGCCAGAATGCAGTCTCACAGATGAGAAACTTCATTTTAAGCAGCAGATGACTGATGGTTCTGTTTAGCCACAACAGCATGCTGCTGCATGCGAGGCTGCTGCAATAGCTAGGGCAGAGACAGGTATTTCTGAGGACCAAATCAGCCGTGAGGACACTACAGCTCCAGCATATAGTTACAGCACAATTTTCTGCTCCCACTGGAATTGGAAAAAAATACTTCCCTGGGAAAAAAAAGGCAAGGGATTTTCCAGGCAACCTGGAGTACACATTTTTGCTGAGGTCCGCAAACATGAAGATCACAGAACTATCCTTGGGCACCTTTTCATTACAAAATTGATTGAGATTAAAAATCACTGCCCTAAGTAGGTAGGAAACTCCACTGTTTTTTCTAGAGCAGTTTACCCTGGTTGGACCTAGGTGAAATTGGAAGTGCTGGATGTTCTAACCTCCCACAGACTACCTGAGGATTAGAGAATGCTCAGCATCTTGCAGAATCATCATCTACAAACATTTCTCCACCTTGACTTTGTATAAGATTCCTTTGATTGTCACATAAGCTGGTATTAATATTAAAACATGAGCTGAAATAAAATCACAGTTGTTAGCTTAAAGATAGTGGATTCTTGCACGTACCACGTTTCATGCCAAGCACATCTCATAGGATCAGACACAGTGCTAAAAGGACCAGCACTTTTCAATACGTAAATCCTACAATTTTCCTTTTATGAAAGGGTAAAGGAGGGAAATGGAATAGGATTTCATGCTGATCTGTTTTTCAAATAAGAACTATGGAATCATTTCTCATCCTTTGTAGTTAGGCAGAGGAAGTACTAACTGAAGCATATGAGGGGGCAAACTTCTCAAGAAGCTGGCTGTCAGCTCCTGCACTGATGGTTGTGGCCAAGAACCATTAGGAGGATGGAGCAGTTTCTACATTTTTTCACTTAAATGAATTGCAAAAGTATCTCTTGGTGGCAGTGATGCAAGGTTCTCATTCTGGAGGTCACCTCCAAGTGTGTGGAGGAAAAGAAGATTATCAGGAGTCATCGACATGGATTCATGAAAGGGAAATCATGCTTGACCAATCTGATAGCCTTCTATCATGGTGTGACTAGCTGGGAGGGGAGAGCAGTCAATGCTGTCTACCTTGACTTCAGCAAGGTTTTTGACACTGTCTCCCATAACATGATCACAGGTAGGCTTAGGAAGTGTGGGTCAGATGAGCAGTGAGGTGAATTGAGAACTGGCTGAATGACAGAGCACAGAGGGGTGTGATCTAAGTAAGGATCTAACTGGAGGCCTGTAGCTGAGGTGTTCCCCAGGGCCTAGTAGAGGGTCCAGTCTTGTTCAACATCTTCCTCAACAACCTAGATGAAGGGATTGAGTATGCTTTCAGCAAGTTTGCTGATGATACAGAACTGGGAGGAGTGGCTGACACCCCATCAAGCTGGTATTCAGAGAGACCTGGATAGGCTGAGGAGTTGGACAGAGAGGAATGTGATGAAGTTTAACAAAGGCAAGTGTAGAGTCCTGTACCTGCGAAGGAACAACCCCATGCACCACTATAGGTTAGGGGTTGACCTGCTGAAAATCAGTTCTGCAGAGAAAGATGTGAGAGTTCTAGTGGTCAAGTTAACCACGAGCCAAGTGTGCTCTTGTGGTCAAGGTCAATAGTCTCCTCGGGTGCATTAAGAATATGGCCAGCAGGTCAAGGGAAGTTCTCCTCCTCCTCTACTCTAGTGAGGCACATATTGTGCCCATTTCTGGTCTACCCAGTTCAAGAGAAACAAGGAACTATTGAAGAGGGTCCAAAGGAGGGCTACAAAGATGATTAGGGGACTGGAGCATCTCTGTACAAGGAGAGGATGACATACTTGTGGCTCTTTAGCCTAAGGGAAAAAAGAGAGGGGACCATATCAATGTTCATAAATATCAAAAGGGCTGGTGGCAAGAGAATGTGGTTGGACTCTTTTAAGTAGTGCCCAGTGATAAGACAAAGGACGACAGCACAAGCTACAACACAGGAAGTTCCATCTGAACATAAAAAAAGGACACAGGAGCACTGGAACAGTCTGCCTAGACAGGTTGTGGTCTCCTTCTCTGGAAATTTTCAAAACCCTTTAAGCTTTCCTGTACAACCTTATCTAGGTGAACCTGCTTCAGCAGGGTGGAGGTTGGACTAGATCATCTCCACAGGTCCCTTCCAACCCATACCATTCTGTGTTTTTCTCTGCAGAAACCTTGCCTGAATTCTAGATGTCATGGCCACCTTTACTAGCAGTATGTATTTGGCTTAGTAAGGCATTAAAAATGCACAAAGTTCCGGCCTGAAGAGCTGTAATGAAGGTGACAAATACAATCTTAACAGGCACCCCAGTGGGTTTTCTTAGCTGCAAGCAGCAGATGCACAGCAGTACCACAACAATCTTATTGCCTCCAGCAGATGTCATTAGTTGTGCTGGCATCAAGATAATATAAAGCAGAGGAAGGGCCCCCAGAAGTGAGAGAGGCCAGCATTTCCTACTGTTCCAAGCTTGTCCCTTGCCTTGTCTGCCGGAGTTAACCTGGCCCAAGGCTTGTCGGCACGCCGGTCATAATCCGGAGAATCCGTGACCTCCACATACTCATTGAATCGGAGGATTCTTCTTGCCTGAAGTTCAGCCACTGTGGGCCTCAGGCTGAGCTGTAAGTGGAGGGCAGAAGACAGTATGTTTAGCAAGACAAAATAAAACAAAGGTGTGGGTATGATGTAATCTCAGGAGAGCTTTAATGTTATTTCTAAATAGGGTCACTTTCAGGTGTCTAAAAAAAGGCACCATCCTGGGAGCGCTGAATGGGAATGGGGAAGCAGCACAACCTAATTTCTTCAATTTTAAAATTAGTTTTTGTCAGGCAGGTCACAAAGAATCGTGGCAGTTATCCTAGGAATATTAATTGCGACTTTGCGACTGTCACATCCGTCACCTCACGAGGCGACAGGTTCGTCTGCATTAACAATTACCCAGTCTGCCATGGTTGGCTATTATATTGAAAGTAAGAAGGATTTGGAGGTGCCTGCCTAACTAAAAAAAAAATGGGTTTGAACATCTTGGGGTCATTATGATGCCAAATTTCTTCAGTCAGCTCAAACTATGTTCACTTTAATTAACTAAGGACAAACATATTAAGGAAACTGCATTTCATCAGAAAGGGGCAGGCTAGGGATACGTATAAAAACTCCTCCCATCCCCTGCCAGAATGAGCTACTGAAGTCTGGGTAGCAGATCCATAACTGCTTTATCTCCAGGGACAATGAGCGCAGTGCCATTTGCAGTGGCAAGACTACTGACGAGGTTAGAACAACCAAGGGATTTCTTGGGGCCCATGCTGCTCTGCTGCCCTCCCTGTGGCTCTAGGGAAGAGTGGACCTAGAGGTGTGGTTGCTCTCAAACATTCATAACAGCAGAGGTCATGCTAACGGTAGAAAAGTGTCACTTTTCTCCCCTGCTTACATGGACAAATAATAAGCATTCGCGAGACTCTATTCCAGCTATGGGCAAGTGGACAGGATAAAGGCTTCTCTAAGATGGACTTGGCTTCAGTTAATTTTTGAATGGATTCCTTATCTGAGGACATGAGTGATGGACATTTGCAGTAACATATATACACTGATTTTTAGAATCTTGTAAAAAATAATCCTATGTACACAAATATGCAATATAAAAAACACATCATCACCTTTCTACTGAGTCTACGTTTTATTTCTCTTTTGGCTTCCTGTTCCTCTTCTTCATTCTTCTCTGTTTTCAGAAGAGATAAAAAGGAATGAATATTTCAGTATTGTACCTGCACATATTTTATTTGCTTGGGTTGAAAGCTTCAGGTCCTGGCTCATGTTTCCTCATGTTTCTGGGTGATCTTTGGTGTGTTGTCTGCTTTGGAGATTTTGTGTGCTTTTATTTCTTTTCCCTATCCTCATCTCCTCTGATTTTGTAGACATCTCAAGTCACCACTGTGGGTCAGGAACACAGCAAAGAGGAAGTGCCTGTCATTTGCTCTCTATGTAACAGCAAACACGAAGCACCCTGAAAGAGCTTCAATTACTTGTCCTAACATAGAATCACTGTTGCATTTACTTCTAACATGCCACCTATTGATGGTAGAGTCAATTGTCTAATTCTTTGTTAAATGTCAAGATGAAACTTTGCTCTGGGTATCTGAATCAGCCAAGTGTCTTCTACTGCTATAGGATGCAATGAATGCTACTGGACAACTTTCACTGCCATTTGTTAGTGTAAATTGGTTATGGGGTTGGAACTAGATGATCCTTGAGGTCCCTTCCAACCTTACCATTCTATGATTCTATGTTTTTTTTCTGTTTTTATAATGCAGGCATATGATGCAGCCCTCTTGGTTCAGGGCCACTAGGTAAACCAAATGAACAAAGCAAGTACAGCATAAAATTATATGCATTTTTAAAAGGTATTTGGGTAGGAGACTGAAATGTGCTTTAACAAATATCTGAGCTACCCGAACTTGATTTCTTGAGTGCTAGTGAAAAGCACATTTACAAAGTCATGTTCGTATGGACTCAGCATTTTTTTTAATTGCTGAACATTTTAAAGAGTTTATTTGCCCTTTTGGTCTACCTCTGATGGTTATAAGCAAAGTTAATTTTGTTGTGGCTGAAATATCCCACCTAGTGACAGTCATAAAATTCACATCCTACTTTTTACTGGGTGTTACGGAGTCCATGTTGCAGTTCAAGCCTAGCTATAAATTTGAGGGAATTAGTTTTTTTATGGTGGATGCAGCCAACCTGTATAGATGAAAAGGTAATTTTAAATCCTGGTAGGGTCCTATTTACCCTGTCTGCTATGGCTTGCTGCATTAGCATAGGCAATCTAGCTGCAGAGAAGTTTCTGCATCATGGCTGATGCACTGGAGGCAACGCTAGGACAGGACCTCTTTGTGGTACTTGATCATTTCTTTTACTATCTCAAAGGCTCTTATCTATGAAGGAATACAAGGGAAAAGGAAAGAGGAACAAAGGATAAAAAAGAGAAAAGTTATAGTAGGAATGTGCTGGTTTGAGCTAATTGGAATATTTTGAGGGAGAAAAATTATATTACAGTCTGTGAAAGGAAAACAATGGTGATGTCTACTTCACTCATAGGCTTGCTGAGATGTTTAAGAAAAAGTACTCTAAACAAAGATAAGTCAGTGTCTCTGGGGCACAGCGTCTAGGGCTGTCTAGCTTCTGGCTTCTCCCCTCTGCTGAGTAACCCCACTAACCACTTTTCTTCTAACCCACCCTGGCCAATCCTCAAAAAATTCACCTTGCACATAAGGCAAACCTTGGGGTAAGGTATAGGGGTGGGGAAAAGGTGGACGGGTGGTTGGGAGCCCCTCCTGGGATCTCTGATTTCTGGGAGGGGAGTTGTGTTTCTGTATTACCTTTAACTTGTGTATTTCTGTAAGTATTCCTGTATATAGTGTACATATCTGCTTGTATATTGTGCTAAGCTGTAAATAGAGCTTCATTCCTTAACTTCCAGCCAGCTGAGCTCTAGTCTGGGTCATTTTACAAGTGTGGGGGGGCAGGGAACTCCCAGACTGTCACAAGGAAAAAGGCAATGGCACTCCCAGACCTGATCTGTGGGAGAGTCCAAAACCAACCCCAGGTTTCTGTCAGCAAGATGCAATTGCACAGGCTTGCTGCCAAGATCAGGCTGCATCTTGTGTCAGTGATGACTTTACTGAGATGGGGATGTAATTTATGTTTTGTTAATATAGCTTTTCTCTGAAGAAGAAATAACAGCTTTTCTTTGAAGAACTGGATGGCATGTTCCACCGAGAAAGTAGTAGCTGACTAAAACTGAAAAATGGAGTTAAAGATTAATTTAAATTAATGTTTTTATTTAATATATTTATCCCTAAAGAAGTTGGTTGTATTTAAGACTTACGGCTTTAAATAAGAACCCATTTTGTAACATCTTCACCTAACTATAACAAAAGCTCCCTAGCTGTTTTAGGACTGGCAAATCATCTGTAGGCATTTATTTAAACACACCATCTTTGCAATCAGTAGACATAGTAACCGAGATAATTAAACACAAACTATTAGTGTGGGAATCATTTGATGTAAAAAGAATTTGTCCATTCACGAACAGAGTTGCTTAAGTGCTACCTCAGAAATTCTCCAGCAGCAAACACAGCAGAAAAAAAATGCAGCTGGATATACACATTACTCTAGTGTTGTTTCCTTAATTTGGTTTGTCAAATACATTCTGCATTATTCATATCTTGACAGTTCTTTGCTATCATAACCACTGTGTTTCCTAAAAAGCAGCAATAAGATGCCTGATAAGAACTAGGGACTCACACTGCTTAATGCATACCTTAAGAGACAACTGAAATACTGCTTTTCTATACTTTTGGAGGAGGATGAAATAACTTTTTAGAAGTTGGTTCAGACATTTAGGAAGGCTGAAGGTCAGCTTCCTCATGGGTAGCAGATGACCGCATTGAAGGGATTGCTGGACGTGGGAAACTACCTAAAAATGGAAGATGATCAAAGTCATCATCTTAGCTGATGAGCAGAAAATATGAGCAATTTGAGTGTTGCTTCAAGCCCAGTGCTACAGAAACACTGCCTTTGTACAACTTCCTACCACCAGTAAAGCCTACAAGGTATTGTTGGTCTTTTAAGGTAAAAGTTTTGAAAGTGGCCATAGAGTTAAGAAGATGTATGATGCTGAAAATAAAGGTCCTGGTGCTCCTCTTTCCTTCAGGTGTTGTGGAAAATTCCAGCTAGAGGGCCAGGTTTTGGCTGCAGGTATGAACTGACTCACTTGCCCAAACAAGAACACATTAATGCATAAGAACACATATCTGACTGCTTTCCACCTTAAAAGCAGATCTAATCTCTGTGATGTGGAGACAGAAAATATAAACACAGCATTCCCAGCTGCAAGTCCCCTCCTCAGATGTCCCGCTGCTGCTGGATTGGCAAAGGACCAGCCCAGCAAGCACCCTTTGCTTGCAGGAGTCCTCAGTTAGATCCCAGCAAAACTACAGTTTCCCTCCTTCCTTGCCTTCAGATCCTTCAAGAGGACAAACTGGGATTTGACTCCTAACTGATAAAATTTTGTCTAGGATCACTTACCATAGCCTTTGAGTTAAAAAAAGCCACTAGTCAAAGCAGCACAGCTTCCCAGGTATGTATATGTTATTGTTCCTGTGATTTTTGACATATTAAATCTGGTCACCTGTTCTGTGGGACATGTGCTTCACAGCAGAAGGGGGAATGAGAAGAGAGACATCATTCTGCCTAAGGACTGCTCCATTCTTGACCACAAAATACTCTCGGAGTGCAAAGCCTAACTTTCCATTGTGTCCCTATGGGATTAGCTATGTTTAGACTTCTCCGTGGGCTTGTTAGGGAAAAGAGAAAGAGAAGGCAAACAAAGGCCTTGCCTTTTGCAATGCCCTGGAATGCACAAAGTGGTCTCTCTTTCCTGGTTTTACAAGCAAAGGTAACTATTAATATTCTTCAACTGGCACCAAGACCTAAACCCTGTTTTCTACAAAGCCAGTACTGGCAGGCATGCAGGTGCAAAGTATGAGAAGTTCACTGTTCTTTATAAATACTGGAAAAAAATTTCCAGTTCTCTTAATGTGAAGTTCCTGAAAGAAGAAAATGTTTCTTTTGCCATAATGGAATACTATAAATACTCCTGGCTCAAAGCCAGTACACAAGAAACCTGTTTTTATTAAAAAAACGCAGGACTTTATTCCTTCAAGTGGAGTCCTGAATTACAGTAACTTTGTTGTAGTGTGAGAAGGCTCAGAAGCCTGGGTAGGTTTATCTAAATTGTTTTTATAGAAATCTGCCTGCAATGTCTTGTGATCATACTCAAGTCACAGGATTTTCTGTAACTGGTTTATCTGAACATATTATCAAAACAAAAAATCCTGCAAGACAGATTTCCTTGCTAACTGGAAATGTAAGTGAAAAAACAGGGACTTTTTCTGAACCTCTTAAAAGATTTGGGCTGAACTTAATCCTGAAGTAAATATTTGGACTTGCCACTTAAATTAACCTCAAGGTCTGATAAATATTACTCAAAACAATACTTTCCCTTAGCTGCAGTTTACATACATGCAACAATCCCTTCGACGCATCCACTGCTTGGAAAGAGAAGGAAGGAAGCTGTAAGAAAGAAATCCCAACTTACTCACAAAGGCTGCCTACAACAACAAAAGAGATGTAAACATTCTCAAATGACCCACAGGAAGAGAATGTAATAAGTTTTGATAAATAATACAACTGCCTTAGAGCTGAGAGAGAACTTGCACCCTGAAGGGGCTCTGAGTCAGGCTGTCACCACAACCCCCAGCTTACTTTGGTTTGCTTTGTTTTTACAGATCACAATGATGAGCAAAAAGCAGCCTTGCATTCTCCACAAGCCCACAAATGACTCTGTGACTTTTTGTGATTTATAATGCTGCTTGCTAGCCTTTCTTTCTTGCTCTCCCCTTGCTCTTTAAAACAGTCCCCTGACAGCAGCAGGGGAGGATGGCGGGAGGCATTGAGTGCAAAGCCTGGGGCGCTGCCAAAAGTTTAAAGTAAACAAAAAGAAACAAGAGAAGAAATCTATTAACTGCTTTGCAGTCCTGAGGTGTACTTATTACAAAATCAGTGAACACAATAAACAATGGCGAAAGGGATATTGGATACATCATGGGTTCACTGCTAAATTAGCTATCTAGAGATGAGTGAGATCAAGAGGACAGCAAGGAAGGTCTCAGCTGGTGCTCCCAGCTCAGTGGCTGTATCTTGGTCCATCAAAGATGCTTTGGAATTACCTTTCTCACATAGTCCAGCACCAGTGGTTTGACATACAAAAGAAGTTCGTATTTCAAAATTTATCTTTATTTATCTATGCAATCTATAGGTTCAGAAATTACAGTCTTTGAGTCTGTTCACATTATTTGTTGAACAGAAGTCCCCTGATCCCTCTTTTGTGCACCATACACCATAAAGCATGAACTGTGGCTTCCCTTTTCAGTAAGATACGGCACTATTTAGTTTTTGAGAGCCTGGACAGCAGCAGTAGGGCTTTATTAGCATGGATGGTTGCCTGAAAGCCAAAAATTACTGTGTCTCCTTGATCTGCTGGTTTGAGCAGGTGACAGAGTGATCTATGGACTTTGTCAGGTAATCAGACCATTTCTTTCCTTCCACTAGCATGCTGCACACCAGGCCTGCTCAGAGGAACTTGAACTTTTCTGAATGACTGTTGGGAATAAGGGCACTATACCTGCTCTTGCATTAAGTGTGGAAAGTTCTTGCACCTGGAGTACAGATGAATTTTTTGATTTGCTGGTAAGACTTGCACACAAACTTTTTTTCATTTCTTTCTTCTACTTAAGCATCAAGTACTAGCTAACCTTGGAGAATGAACACAAGGCTAGCTAGAGCTGGGCATGGCAACTATTACAGTATATGTTTAGGTAACATTCATACTATGGAAGGATTTAGAAAGAAGACAGAAAATGCCTATTCCAAAATGTTTGCCAACCTAAGAACAAAACCAGCATAAGTAAATGGAAGAACAGGTACAGATGGCAAACATCCAATGTACTTCAGTCCTCTGCCCCTGACTATTTGAATTATAGACTTTAAAAAAATTTCATCAGGGATACTGAGGGAGAATTTAATCAATAAGAATTTAATCAGTAAGAATGCCTCACGTAGGTTTCAGTACAGAAGACATTTATGTCAGAAGTGGGTGTGGTGGCCAGCATGCTGAACAGCATATTCCTATTCACTTTTTCCTGAACACTTCATCTTTCCTCTTCCTACACTTCATCTTTCCTCTTCCTACACTTGCTTCTAGCCTCTGCCCTTTTATCCTGCCTCTGCCTCCTACTGATATTTCCTCTTCCTCTTCATAAAAATCAGACAGAAGTTTAACCAGCCTAGAACTACTTTTCTAAGGCGTATCTAAGTCATTCCCAGTCTCTGTGACCAGCTTCCAGACGTAGGCTTGTGACAATCCAAATTCAGCATGCTGAATGTACTCACTTTTCACTGCTACCACTAAAAATTTGTGTATAAATCTAGTGTTAATACATTATTTTCTAGAACATAATTTCTCTTCAGTTATGGATCCAACACTGGAGCAACAACGATAGGCTTCCACATGAATTCAACATAGGCTCACTTTCTAAGTAAATAGCAGTGGATACTTGGATAAAAAGACTTACGTTTCAGGATATTTCTTTGCTCTAGCTCTTCAGTTGTAGGTCTCTGGCTAAGTCTCCTGTGAGAACAAAGTAAGTGATTGATTTAAAACCAGATCCAAATCACAGAATCAATCAGATCTTCAAGATGACCCAACATTATCTAATAAACTAAATGATGTCACCAAGTGCCACATCCAGTCTCTTTTTAAACACCTCCAAGGATGAGGACTCCACCACCTTCCTGGGCAGCCCATTCCAATGGCCAATCACTCTTTCTGCAAGGAACTTCTTCCTAACATCCAGCCTAAACCCCGCCCCGCTACAGCTTGAGACTGTGTCCCCTCATTCTGTCACTGGTTGCCTGGCAGAAGAGACCAACCCCACCTGGCCACAATCTCCCTTCAGGTATTTGCAGACAGCGATTAAGGTTTCTCTTCTCCAGGCTACACAGCCCCAGCTCCCTCAGCCACTCTTAACAGGGCTGTGCTCCAGACCCCTCACCAGCCTGTTGCCCTAAAATACTACACTACAATTTGTAATACAGCTTAGAAAGTATTTCTCACATGGCCATGCTGTTCTTTGCCAGCAGAGGCATTCGACAACACAGCTGATTTCCAGAAAATTAAAATATCTGTGCATGCAACTGCACTCTTGAGTGGCCATTTGCTTTAAAAGATGTCCTATTACCACTCAAACACATACATTAAGTAACACTTGCATAATATTGCAGAAATTGTACCAGCAAAGCAAAATTTCTTGTTTAAAGGTATCATTTTATGAAAGAATTCATAACCTTTTTTCTTCCGAGGGACCATTATAATGAGAAGTTGTGCAATTGTGAGATTATTCTGAGATTTTGAATGCAAAGCCTTTCCTTTTTCTTTTTTTCCAAGCCCACAATGTATGCTGTACATTCCTTAGTGATTTGTACACATAGTACAATTACAAGCTTTAATGGAAGCTCATTTAGCTGCCTATGCACAACAGCTGTAATAAAAAAACCTTCAAAATATGACATTAACTTTCTGGTTTGTATAGTGGAGAACACGGTTGATGATTTCTCTACATCTAACTAAAATTTACTTGTTCATTTGAGAATAGGAATGTGAAAAGTTTCAGCAGTAAAATTTATGGTGCAGATGTGTTAAAGACAGACGTCTCTCTGTTCAGCAAACCTCATGCAGTTCACTACAGATTATCTTCAACCTCATGAAACCCATTTGATTCAATCCATGCTGAAGCGGGGAAGACTAGCAGGTTTACAACAGCAGATCAGGTCCCACTGTGAGAGGTCCTACGCTAGGACCTGGCTCAACCCTGACTGAGCTGTGGAAACAGGTTTCCCATCACAACTCAATGCTGCCAGGTGCTGACCACCATGCCAGGCATTTTTAAGGAACTGGCAAACCTGGCTGTGATTTCTGGCACAAGCACATCTTCCAAATCTGTGTGGACAACATTTTTGAGCACAGCAGAAACAAGGGCAGGTCCAGGCAAATCCAGACATGTTGTAGTCTATTCACAGAGACCATGAAAGCCAAAATGAACAGTTCTAAGGACTTTTTCTTTTAAAAGGTTCTGAAAATGCAAGTAAAAAGTTCTGTTTTTCATGCAATGTTCTCAAGTCTGGGAAGAGAATGTAACATCCCATAGAAGTTGAACAACGTGAGCTGAGAGGTGGGCACAGCAAAACATTAAGCACTGACCTACAAAGTCAGACTCCCTCCACTGTGTTTCCTGGAATCAGCACATGAATAATGAAGAAGTTAGAGAACAGAAGGAGAATGGGGAAGGCCAGAAGGGATGAACATGTCCAGGCATGCTCTGCGTGTCAGGAACTACTAGTCCAACTGAAAAGGGTGTATATAGGTGAAAGTCTTTGCTAACCAATTTGTGATAAAGCTTGGACCATGACACTGACTATTATGGACTCACTCGTATCCTCTTCTGCTTTTTTAAAAAATAAAAAAAAATAGAAAATAATCAAACATTCAAACCCCCGGAAGCTCTCAGATTTCTTTCTTGTCGAATAGAAACACATTGTTGACATTTTAAAGCTTTGTAGAAAAATAAAAACAGTTTCCCAGACAGTTGGACCACAAGGATCCTGCACTGCATATTGGGCTGCATTTAAAATGTGAACTCGGTGTTCTTCTCTTCCTCCACCTCCACCCAGCGAAACCACATTTACCATGTGACTGATACCTCACTAGCTTCGTTCCAATCTGATGTCTGATTTCCTGCCTCTCCTCTTCAGATGTACGCTGCAAGATGTTTTTGTCCTCTAATTCTTTCTTTGATGGTCTGTTGCCAAGTTTGATAGCAAGAGTATCCCTGCGACGGATTTTACTTGCTAAAGAGCCTGATGAAAGAGGAGGAGGGTAGATTTAGCTTATTCACACTTAGGTTACAGACACAAACTCTGAGTAAGAACTTTAATCCCCAAAGCAGCCTTGTTCCTACATGTAGGACAGGAATTCTAATTAACATTGAAAGAAGAACAGTTTTAAATCAGTTCACAACAATAAAAATCTGAGAGGATGGGATGAGAAAGATACCAACCAAACAGACACAGTTTTATAAACATCACTTGTCTCCTGTGAAGTGGTAGGACAAAATAACAAATCTTCAATTAAGTGTCTTTGAAGTCTGGTGTATTACAAGTTGGTTTATTTATCTGTTTAGTACATTTGACAACATGCTGCTCTTCTTCAAATTTAAATGGTTTAGTCTCCTTCTGTCTTCATTTCCCTCACGCTTTCATTTTTTTTCCAATCAAATATCACTCAGTTCTTGCATAGTGCTTTTTCAACTGCAATAGGAACAAGGGCTATGGACTTCTGTCAGCATTAGTTTCAGCCAACTGTGGATGGAAAGGTATTTTCCATGGCATTTAGTCCTTCTCTTGTCTCTTGATGTTCTGACCAAGAATGTGTATTAGGTTAGGCTGAGCTGGAATTAATTCTTCCCAGAGCACCTTTATAGTGCTGTGTTTTGCAGTGCTGTGGCTGAGTGTTGATAACACACCAGGGATTTGGCTACTGCTGAGGTGAGCACCAGGGCTGTACTTTTCCAATATTGCCCCCTCCCAAGAGTATGTTGAAGTGCTGGCAAGACCTTGGGAGGGGACACACCTGAGCCAGCTGACCCAAACTGACCAAAGGGGTGTTCCATGCCACGTGACATCAGTTCAGATATAAAAGCTAAGTTAGAGAAGGAAGTGTGGAGACATTCGTTGATAGTGCCTGTCCTCTGGACTAACCACTATGCATATTGGAGCCCTGCTTCCTGGGAGTGACCCAATATCATCTGCTGAGGGGAAGGAAAGAATAACATCTTTCTTTGCTTTTACTTCCACACATGGCCTTTGTTTTGCTTTCATCCTATTAAATTGCTCCTATCTTGACTCCTGCACTTTCGTTGCACTTTCTCTCTCTCCTGTCCATCTAAGAAGGGGACTGACAGAGCAGCTTTGGTGGGCACCTCTCCACTATTTACGGCAAAACCATCACAGAGGGCTACAAGTATCCTAGGTTGGTCACAGGCTCTCAGCTCACTTCTCATAAGACACTGTGCTGCTGTCTGAATACATGGTTCTCTGGTTGCTATCACTTTGGATAGTATTCAGATCAAATACAGAGCTGCAGAAGATGTCAGTCTCTTGAGCTATATGGCACTTTACTTTTTGTTGTGCCAATGACCAACGTAAAACAAACCTGTGTTCATTTTCATTCACCTCTCAGTACACACCACTCCTGTGTTCAGGCCTTCTTCACTGATCACAGGAAAGCACCTCTCAAGCCATTGTTCAATACTGATTTTCTTCTGACATAAGGTGTCCCTGCCTATGGCAGGGGGTTGGAACTAGATGATCCTTGAGGTCCCTTCCAACCTTGCCATTCTATGATTCTATAAGGCCATCCTGCAGGTGGCAGAGGTAGGGTTGCCCTCTACTCCTGACAACCTGTTGCTGCCCCCTCCTTTGCCCCAGCAAAGGTGCACCATCAGGTGAGGGAACAAGTTCTACTGAAAATCAGCCACTGCTGGAAAAACACAAGCACTAGCCTAAGAATGAACAGTTGGGAGCAGGGATTAGGCAGAAGGTGGGAAGAACAATTCCCTTCAGCAGCAGCAAGGATTTCTGCCAAATTAGGGAGATGATATAGTCATGACCCCAGATGAAATTTGAAAGCTGCAAACTTAAATGTAATCCACTGTGATCTGCTCTGTCTGCTAAAGTGCTCCAACACATAAAACGTCTTGATCAAAGAGCAAGAAATGACTTATAGACAGCTAGGCTGCTGACTTACAGGCTTCCTCTGCTGCTCAGCACAGCTTCCTACTGCCATAAGAAACTCTAGGATCTCCAGTGCATTTCAATTGCTTACAAATCAGTGGCTTTGCTGATGCCCTAACATGGAGGTCTTGTTTCATCCTCATGCTCTTCTGAACCTGTATCTCCCTCTTTCATTCTCATCCATGCAATGTTTGAACTGCTCTCCCCACTGTACAGGCTGTGGCAGGTTTCACAAGTGCCTGAGAGAAGCAGAATGCTCATTCATCAGTAGCAGTAAAATACAAAATCATCTAAAACTACCCCATACAGCCCTACCTCTCTCTGCTTTGTGCTAGTATGGATCAGGCATATTCACATAAGGCAGTGTGGAAAAGGTAGCCTGCAACTTCTCAGAAGAATGCTTACTTTCAGCACTTGCATTATCATCATCATCATCGTCATCATCATCTGTGTACAGTATTGGCCCATCAGAGTCTGAGTCGCTGCTGTGGTTGTCTCTGCTGCTTTCACTCCCGTGAGGGGCAGCAGCATCAGAAGCCTCCTCCACTGGTTCAGAGTGCACCTGGTCAGGTGCCTCCACTTCTTGATCTTCTTTGGCAGCCAAACTGTTAATTCAAAGGCAAACATAGTGTCACATTAATGCAAGCAGCACAGAGCACAAATGGAAAACAGACCGTACAAGCAAGTATGAAAATGAAAGTTCTGTTATTCAAACTAACTTACAGAATGTGAGGGGCTGGAACGGACCCCAAAAGATATGCCAGAGCAGGATCACCTAGACCAGATCACATAGGAATGCATCCAGACAGGTCTTGAATATGGAGAGGGACACTCCCACAACCCCCCTGGGCAGCCTGTTCCAGGGTTCTGTCACTTTCACAGTGAAAAATTCTTCCTCATGTTTCCATGGAACTTCCTATGCCTCATCTTCCACCCACTGCCCCTTGTCTTGTTGCTGGGCATCACCAAGCAGAGCCTGGCTCCATCCTCTTGGCACTCACCCTTTTTGTATTTATAATGGTTGTATTAATGAGGTCACCCATCAGTCTCCTCTTCTCCAAGCTTAATAGACTCAGCTCCCTCTGTCTCTCCTCAGGAAGATGTAAGACATACATAAAGTATGTGGATGTGTACATGTCTATGCACATGTGTCAAGAAAAATGATGTAAACAATCTGGAGTGATGTGCTACAAAGTCTGTTAAGAAAAGGTCTAATGCTTTTTTTTATTTCTTGTGGGATGGGACCAAAAGTACATAAAAGCTACTAAGAAGAGAAAAACTGTCCACAAATTTGGGGGTGAGAGGAGCAAGTCAGACAGGAGTGCAAAGCTTCCCGCTCCTTCTCTAAGCCTAACTTTTTGTATTGTAAATACGGTTTTACTGCTGCTGAGACTAAAATGTTCATGCCCATCACTGATGAACATGGATATCAGCAGCAGAGTGCCCTTTGCCTTGGGAAAACCTTTCTGCAAAGGAAGAGTAGAGCAAAGGGAGAAGCAGCACAGGAATGTAATGCTGGCACAGATGTACCAGCAAGAATTTAAAGGAAAGTCTCTAGGCCGCTGGCACCTAGACTAAATCCTTTTGGGTTGTTATGAAAGACGCTGGTTCTCATGGCAAGGAAAAGACAGATTAATAAGGCAGCTTTTTTTCTGTTGCCAACTATTTTGCTTTAAAAATGTAATTAGAACCTTTCTCTTGAATAGATTTTGTAGTATCTAAGATTTGGGCAAGCTATTAGGCAGTGACAGACCAAACATCTACTAACTGAAGCCTGAAACTGTCACTTTCGAGTGTGCGAGTCAATTTAGCTACTGAATTGAGAGCTTTAACAGTGAGATATTTAATATCCATGAAAGAGAAAAGATAAACCCCCCTTGTAATTCAGCAAAATTTCTTGTTTGCTGTTATAAGAAAGAAGTAGAAGTGTTGGTAGGTACTGCAGTGGGGACATTAAGAGCCATAACACAGGAGGCAGGTTATGAGTCAAAAGCATTGGCAAGGAATAAATCGTGCTGGGATGCAACACAAACTATTACAAGTGAGTAGAAGAAACAGAGGAAATCCTCGTGTGCCTGCAGCGTCTCTTACACAGAGAAATGTGGCTTCCTTGGCTGTGGGTTTTACCACTCACCCCTGACAGCCATACCATCTTACCTTTTTGTGTCTTCTCCACTAGCATCCTCACTGCTGTCTAGGGCTGCACTGCTCAGGCCCTCATCTGTGCCACGTTCAGTCCAGAGAAGAGGTTTAGTATCTGATCCAGAGACAGTCAGCCCTCCCACACAGCCATCTGACACAACTTGGGCATCTGAGGAGATAGTCTGCTGAACCACTGCAGTAGGAAAAGGAGGTGGAAGTGGAGGTGGAGGAGGAGCAGCAGTGGGAGGAGGGGGGACAATGAGCTTCCTTGCTTGGTCTGCATCCTGCGTTTCAGAAATTACTACGGAAGGTTGCTCAGGCTCAGGTTTTTCTGCCTTCACTTCCAACCTGCTGTCTGGGGCACCTGGCGGGGAGGAAGCAGCCCCATCTGGTGCTGTTCGTGGGGCTGACTGTTTCCCAGTCTTTTTCTTGCCCCTGGAAGTCCCTGATGTGCTTGATTTGCTGGAAGTCTCCTTAGAGGCTTTTGGATGAGATGATGTGGATGAAGGACAGGGTGATGAAGAAGACTTGGAGACTGGTGTTTTTTTCACATGAGAGGAACTAGCTAAAACAAGAAAAGAGAAAACATTTTACAGTCTTGCCACTAAACGATTTTTGCACCATTCTTTCTGCACAGTTAGTGTGTGCTGTTATTTAAAAAAAAGGTAACACTTGATAATTCCATTTAGACACTTCATTTAAATGCTTGAGACAAGTAAAGGTTTTGGTTCAAAATTCACATTTGAGGTGGAAAAAACTGAAACACCCAAGAACAGTGGAGGATACCATCTTGACAAACAAGTGAGAGTTTGATTCTAGCCTTCTGCACTGGCCCGTCACAGTTTGCCCAGACATAATTTCAGAAGTCCACTGCTCACTCCAAATGTGTTTAGTGCCCTATTTAAAGAAAAAATGCTACCAGAGCAAGAAAGCTACTTGACCTTTTCGATTATGTGAATTTTTGAGCTGAGCCCTAGGAGAACTCCATGATTTTCCTTATGCTTTTCAACGAACACCTCAAGACCATTACGGTTATCAGTCGATGACCTTTCACAGTGTTATTGCAAGTGGTTTGTTCTTGGTTAATGGCAAGCAGCAGGACAGCAAAATGAGACACACTTTCAAGTCCAGCTGGTTATGTTCATGAAACAGGCAGAAACCACTGACCCCACTCTGCGTAAAGGACATCCAGAAGAGAAGAAGCATTAATGGCATCCTGTATGTACTGCATGTCTTTGTCTTATCAGTAAGCAGCATGGATAGCCTTCAAAAACAGAGTGAAACAAGGCTGTACAAGCTGTCCAGCAATGCTGCCATTTAATCCTCTGATACTTATCATACTAAAGCATTTTAGGTATAATGACCAAGTCTGCAAAAGATTTCAGCTAGCTTGCATGCCCGTGTTCCAGCCACATTTCTGATTGGTGAGTTGATGCACTCATCATTTGGACTGGGAGCTTCAAACTTCTTTAATTTAAAAAGCAATAAAAATGACAAACACCTTACAATTCAATCCTTTTCATCAAGATACATCCAACTCCAATGCTTCTGCTGTAGTAAAAAGGCACTAACCTCCGGAGAACAAATGAAAGCATTCTGAAGCTACACAGCAAGCAGCCGTGTGGCTAAGCTTACCAAGGGAAACAGAAAGCCGCAAGAGAAATCTGCTGAAAGGCCTACTTTACTTATAAGCATTTAAAAAAAAACAAAACCCCATCAGATTAGGATAGAACCAACATAAAGATACTGGACATAATAAGTTCATGAGATAAAACCAGCTTTCACAGTAGGACTGTTCCCAGTCTCAAAGAAGATGGAAAATAATTCAAAAGACACATGATACCACTCTCTTCTGTAGCTGAGTGATAGGGTTTGTAAACATGGAGAGTCCTGTGAGGCTTTCAGTGCATCTGGAAAAATCCACAGAAGTAAGACAGATTAGCATGGCTCTTTGTGCTGCAAGGTGACTGCAGTGGGCACTGGACCAAATCTACTGATACTGCACTAATCATCCACAGCAACTACAAATCACTGACTTAACTCACCAGTAAATCAAAAGGAAGCAAAGAAATGGTACAGAGAACAGTTCGTAATTGCGGTGGAAATAAGATGGTGGCTCCAACTTGCATATTATTTAGCAGGAACCTTACTGAGCAAGTAAACAGTAGCAAGAAAGGGCCCTGGTTCTGATCCAGCAAAGCACTTCAACACAGGCTGGAGGTCAGCAGAACCAGTCAAACGTTTGCACTTAGGAACTCCAGCATTAGACAGCCAGACTATAGCTGATGCTGAGAAAATGTCAAAAATTGCTATTGCTATTGTTGCTTTTTACTGGGCTGGCTGACAAATTTTTGTCATGTCTCTTGTTCAGCAGACTCGAATTTTGATTAAATGAAATATTTCATGGCTGTTATTTGCCTTTTGGCATGTGTTCATGCCTACATTTAAGCCCCCTTCTCCTGTTTGAGTTTGGGAATCTACTGTGGTGCTCTCAGAAGAGCCACAGCCCAGCTGCTACTTGTGTTCCTATTCTCATTCCTGGGACTGGATCACTGTCTGCATCATGTGTTCACTTTCATGGGGATCAACAAATCTCTTGTACTGGTACCATTTCCAGTCAACTCTGTTTCTTAAATATTGCTGTGCCTCAGATGAACACAGCATGGTTCTAATGCTGTAAGAAACTACTAGTAGAATAGGTACTACTTTATACAAGGCATGTTTACATATATTGTAGACCCACATGGTGTAAAATACCACTGCTTGACACTGCAGCAACCACTGATTAACATTGCAGCAAGGCTGCTGAATCTGAGAGTATTTTAATTTAAGGACTCAGATACCTGAAAGCTTGTTACTAACTGTTAGTATAAAAATGTCTTTACAGAATCATAGAATGATAAGGTTGGAAAGGACTTCCAGGATCATCTAGTTCCAACCCCCTGCCATGGGCAGGGGCACCTCCCACTAGTACAGGCCACTCAAGTCCTTGTCCAACCTGGCCTTGAACACCTCCAGGGAGGGAGCAGCCACAACCTCCCTGGGTAACCTGTTCCTAGGAAGAACTGAGTTTTCTAGCTCCATGTAAACACAAGAGCAAATTCTGGGTTTTCAAGTGGTTTATTCTTGTGGTTATCTCCTGTAGTAGGGACAGTTAATACCAAGTAAAGGGATACTTTATGACAAAGTTATTATTGTAACTTCAGCAGTCTTGCAACAGTTGCAAACAGCCATCTTCAGTGTCCTTGTAATACAAAACATGCCAAAATCTGCAAGTTATGAAGAGGTATGCTTGGAGAGAAAACTGGATGAACTGAAGGGCTTACAGAGGATTGAAAACACATGGCTTGTCTAAGTTCAGCAATGCTTATTACAGACAGTCTGTTCATCACAATACTACTTGTGTTCAAAGGGTATTTCGATGTTTTAATTTTGGCTACTGTCTAAATTACAACCACTCAGACCTGAGATCAGTACCCTACAAACAGTTGCCTATAACTAATCCAGCATCATTACTGAATTTTGGTTTTAAATTGTAGTGATAAACACATCTACTATGTGTCTGATGATTGGTATTTTCACGTCCAGTGCATATTTAGAGTTAAGTAAGCCATCAACCAGTTCAGGGAAGCCTGGCCAATTCTAATGAGTTATCATTTTAATTTTCTTTTCCTGCTAAAAAACCTGCTACTCAACAGTTGTTAAAGATTTCTTCATGGTTTCATCCCTTACCTCTTTAAGTTCTTGTACTCTTGTCAAATTAATTGGAATAGTAGGTATTTCCAGCAGAAGGAATCAAAACTGAAGTAGTTTTATCTTGGGGGAACTCTCTGTGTTTCAGAGGTCACCGTTTTCCTCACTGACTTTTCAGCAGCTCCCCAGGTCGTTTTGTTGCCAGCATTCCCACTTGAACTGGGAATTTAATATTGTCATCTATGTTGCAGTGGGTTTACAAAATCCCCTCCTGCCCCAAATTAAAATTTACCATATCAGCTCAGATGGCTTAGAAGTAAGATAAAGCTATATTTTACAGCAAAGCTGAATTTACAAGCACATATACAAAACATATTTAGGTGTCTTTACAATTGTATACAATTTAGAAATAATACAGAAATCCAGTCTTCCTCCTACCAGACAAAGAAAGCCCAGAAGGGGCCAACACCACCTTCTTCTCTCTCCCCAGACAGAAATCCAGCAAGATCTCACCTGTTATCTGCTCAGTCGAGGGCAGTGGAGGAGTTAGAGAGCAGTGAAGGAACAGCGAACAGAGCCAGTGCCCAAAAGCCAAGAGAAGGAAATTGCTTAAACGTTGTCTTTTTATACCAAGTAGCAAAACAATGAATGATAGAGACTTTATCATTACTAGTATTTTACAACCAATGCCCTGCTGTCCCAGTTTAGGGCCACGAGCTACCTGGGACTGGAGGGACAGAATTGACTCCTTTAGAAGAGTAAGAATGAAGATACTGCACACTGATTGGAAGTTTAAAAAGAGATTCTATTTACAGGTGCATATAAGCAAAAGGCAATCAGATAGAATGAATACATCCACAAACTAGGCCAAGTCTACTGGACTAAAACCTTCTAGAATCCTTCACCCCTTCCAACCTCAGCAGGCCTGAGAATAGGGCAAAACTGCCCTCCCCATCTTAGGTTTACAAGGCCTCAGCAGGCTGCATAATGCAGCTCAAAATGCGCTGCCAGCTAGAGGCCATCTCCCACACACAGAGCACGAGATAAGGGGATGTGCGCTCCTCACGGAGCGACGTGAAGGGTGGAGAGGCAGGGAGCAGAAGGGAGCGATGTTAGCCAGGCACTGCCTTATGAGCTATGGTATCAGAAATGGAATAGAGTACCAAGGTTACAGTACCCTGGGCCTACCACATCCATCCCCTGGGATGGGACTTCAGTTTTCTTAAGGGAACTTAGCTCCCCCCACAAACTACCACACCTGCTCATTCAGATTCTTCACTGAGCTTTCAGTAAAGCACCGGTTTCTCTTATTGGAATTTTCCAATAAGCCTTAAACTACCACAGATGTGCTTAGTGTTGTGCATATGTTCATTAAGCAGCGAAGTGTTTTGTCCATGGACTGGGGTGTTTGCAGACAGCAGAACCAGAGCTTACCAAGAAACTGGCTAAAAACATTCATGGCATGCTCTTTACTAACGCTGCTATGTACCAGTGGAGCAGTTCTCGTAAAACCAAGCCAAGCACCCCCATTCACATGCACCCACTGTAATTGGCACTGCCTGTGCAGTACTCACCAGCTTCTCGACTTGCACTGTGACTTGTTGGCTTGGGTGGTGGGAGAGGAGGCTGCTTAGCAGGAGCCTTTCCCTTTTTTTTAGTATGAGGTGCTTCGTTACTCTTATAGCTGGTGGTGCTGGAAGCAGCCATAGCATTTTTAGGTGGCAGCGGAGCTTTTTTAGGCTTAGGCTTAGGCTTGGGTAGTGGTGGAGCATGAGATGCTGGCATTTCTAGGCAGTGGTCAGTAGTGCTCTCTATGGATAAGAAAGTGAACAGAAGCCAACTGACACAGACATATGCCACATACATTCAAAAGCAAGCCTGACAACAGTGACTACATTTTGCTGCTTGAACTCCTGGGAATCAAGAGTGACTTCATCTTCTGCCTCTCACTGAAGTATTATCTCAGGAAAAAAAAATTGTCTTAATTCAAGTCCTTCTCATAGAAGATTTTTGCTCAGTGCTTCTCTCAGTCTTACCTAGATCTCCAAGGATGGATCATTCTTAATATTCAGTATCCTCAACTTCTGGCTGCAAAGTAAACAAGGAATATGCTCTTCTAACAAATTACCTTGGCTTCATTCCAGCCTTCTGAAATCAGCAAGCTAGGAACTCAGATTAACGTGAATCTGAATGGAACAGGGCCGTTCTCTCAGCCAGGGGTTCAAATACAGCTATGCAGTTGAAATTTTCCTATGAAGCAACCCACCCTCCTGAGATTCAGACTGCTTGCTCATAGCAACTTTATTCTGGGCATCTTCCCCAGGGTATTTCTACTCTTCAGAAAGAGATGATGCTAAATCAAATAGGGTTATCATTTGCCACAGGAATGGTCTCCTCTCCTGCAAGCTCCTTGGGTACCAATACAGGACTGGCTGTATCTATGTCGTGCCATGCAATAGGAATTGCTCTGCAGATTGAAAAAGGCAGCACTGAGGAGCCAATGTCCACAATATGCATTTCAGGAGACTTGATTTTGGACGAGCTTCAGGTTAGTTCTGTAGATTGTATGCCCAGTAGAGGTGGGAGCATAAGTTCCTGAATGCATCTATTGGTTTAATTTCATCCAAAGGAGACCTGGTTTGTGTGCTCTGCAAACCAAAGAAGGGTAAGTAGGCATGATTTCAGAAGTGCCAACTGTAATCACAGAATCATAAAATCACGGAATGCTTTAGATTAGAAGGCATCTTTAAAGGTCATCTAGTCCAAACCACCCTGCAGTGAGCAGGGACATCTTTACATAGATCAGGTTGCTCAGAGCCTCATCCAGCCTGACCTTCAATATTTCCAGGAATAAGGCTTCTACTACCTCTCTGGGCAACACGTTCCACTGTTTTGCCACCCTCACTGTAAAAAAATTCTTCCTTTGAACTCGTCCAAATGTAACTGAGCACTACTCCCTGGATGTGGCCATCCAACCAATTCATTATCCACCGGTGTTAATGTAGCTGAACCATTTAGAGTCAACATAACATCTGCACCATCATTGCTATGGCTGTTAAGACTCCCTGTTCCTAGATGGGAACTCTGTGCAGCCTTCCCACATACTCCAGGAAAATGATAATGTAAAAGCAAAAGCACAAGCACACCATCCAAACCATATGGGCTCTATTAGTGTGTTACTAACAGCTACAATGATTGGTAAAGAAAGGAGTCAGGCAACTATTGCAAGGACTTCTAACAGTCTCTTTTATCATTCAAGAGGGAATCAATTAGTTTCTTGCAGTAGATTTCTACTAGAACCTCATTCTTACACATCTTAAAAATGGCTGTTCCCAGCTCTCTTCCTTCCTGTGTTAAAGATTCCCAGGAGTCAAGCAGCATCTTTTCATTTAAAGATTAGCAGATGAAAAACAAGTAATGTGTTGGACAATGACATTCTTCATCTCACAAACAAAGCTTTTTCAACCTCTAGCTTAAGGCATGTGAACATGAACCCAATACATCACCTGCAGTAATTAAAAGCAACACGCACAGGTAATTCCTTCAGTTCATGAGGAGAAGTAATGGCCTGCTGTCTCCCTCCTTTATTCCCAGCCTATTGTAGACTAAAAAGTTTTCGCTATGGATTTGCAAGAACCATTGTCTAGCAACCTCTCACAGCTTTCAAACAGATTCTTTTGACCACAGATTCTTGTGCTGCCTCTGTTTTCCAGATAAAGAACGTCAGAAGAAGAAAGAAGCACACATATTTGTTACAGTTTGGTCTCCTCTTTTATAGCAAAAAAACATCTCCATGTGAAATTCTACCTACCTTCATTCAAAGTTGAAAAACTGATTTAATTCTGAAAACGCAGGACATTAAAAAAAAAAAAAATCATTCTATTAATAATAGACACAGCAAGAAAAGACCAGACTTTGCATCGTGAAGCTCCTGAAGGACACAATCAGGAAGAATTTTAAGTGTAAGCAATTCTTTGTTATGAGTTTTACTGATGGGTCTAGCATGCTGGAATTTTTTTTATTAATAAGAAATAATTCAGAAGTTGTCTACCATTATCATGTTTTGTTTCCAGTTTTATTAGTAGAGAAAACAATTGTTTATCTATAAATAAGTACTGTAGTAATACAAATAACTACTAATGGCAGCAGTGGCTTGATCTTGACCAGTTGAAAGGGATGGTCTGATGTCTGTAAATGGCATGATTCTGCCTCATACCCTTCATATCTGCTCTTTCTTTTGCATTTTTTGCCAAAACAGGGAGATATCTAAATCAGTTCAGACCCATCTATTTATTTAAGCCAATCTCTCCCTACCAGTTGCCATACATTTTTACTGTTGTTGTTTTTCTTAATGTAGACATCTGTTCATCACAAACTGACCTTTTAACAAAAGGTCTCCAAAACACCACCAGAGAGGAATGTCTTTTATTCACTGCTGTCTTGATCAAGCCATCTGCTGTAAAAGCAATCCACCTATAAAATACTCTTTAAATAGGACAGCAAGGCAGTGTGTCATTAACCATTTGGATCGATAATATGTTTATGTTTAGAATAAAATTTCCAAAGGCCAGATTTCCAAGAAAGCTCATTCTGAGATCAGATCTTCTTGTTTCCAGAAAGTGGGGCCAGACTCTTAAGAAAGTTCTCATGTAATCACCTAAATGACAGTCACGGTTAGAGAGTACTCAGTACACAACAGTTCTTGTAAGGGCACATCAAGTCTCAAAAACCTTCAGAAAGATGTCAGTGTGCCATATGCACTGGAAAATCAGATTACTTTTTTTTGGAGGTTAAATGTGGGACTTTTGGCAAGCTCTGGACCAAATGAACCTATGAAAATCCTGGGCAGGTTTCAGAAGTCACACATGACTGAGTTGTATAATACATGGACTTTATTTTCACTTCTGTGAATTTCCAAGGAACTGAAGGTGGAAGCATTTCTACCCCAGGATCGTGCAGTACTGGTATTTCTGTTTTTACAGCTAAAGCAGTGACATGAAGCCAGCACATGGAAAACCAGCAGTGCTGCAGCAGAAAGGTATCATCTACACTGACTGCAAAGCAGCCTTCTCCTGGAAGATGAGCACAAATCAGTGGAATAACTCTGTGTAAAGTGGAAGTTGGAAATAACACAGGATTTGTTGTCTTTTGCAGGAGTGCAAAATGAAACTCAAGTAAGAGTTTCGAGAATCATTAATTTCCTTTCCAGCCTATGCAGAGTGCTGTGTTTTGATTAATCGAAACTCAGGAAGCCAACACTCAAAAACATGGGATGCAGGGCAAGACAAAAGTGTCCTTTGTTTTTGTTAGACTCATTCACTGTGCTGATACAGGTGGTCAAACCATACAAACTCTTTCATAAACTTTAATCAGCTCAATTTTTTGTTCCTGCTATTTCTACTAAAATTCTATGCAATAAAAGATCCATTCTAATTGTCAGAAGGCTTCCTTTAATTTCTAATCTGAATGTATTGCAAGCCACTGTTTATTTCTTTCTACTCGTGCCAGCATTGTCCTTTAGCCTTGCTCTGTCCTGGACAAGTATCAACTTGTTGCATTCATGAAATGCACCCAGGCTCTCTCAGATTCTGTTTTGCTAGGCTGAACAAGAACAGCTGTCTCACAATGCTCTTTGCAGCTCTCTCTGCAGTTTTTGAATCCATCTTTCCAGAAGACAGATGGGCAGATCTGTATGTCTGCAGACTCCTAGATCTTTATGATTTCAACAGCATCATGTGCAAGAGACTTTGTACCTGATAGAGTGTAGAAAACAGGAGAGAGGAGAAAGGGACAGGTGTAACATCTGACCTAAAGCAACCATGTTTAGGTATTTTGCAAGATAATACTTTTTATAATAATATCTCATCAGACCCCACCTG
>VWYK01027893.1:0-20755 GCA_013399775.1 Semnornis frantzii | reverse complement strand
TCCCAAACCATCACATCACTCCATTCTTGGTTTCCAGTTAGGTCTCAGTGCACCTATGCTGTCTCTGTGCATTACAGTTTACGTCATTCATCTAATTTAATTTATTGCACAGAAAACAAGCCTGCACTGTTTGATGAAAGAAACATTTTTAAACTGCTGAAGTAGTCTGATGATCAGGTTGCCCAGGGAGGTTGTGGTTGTGGCTGCTCCCATCCTGGAAGTGTTCATGGTCAGATTGGACAAGGCCTTGAGTGACCTGTACTAATGGGAGGTGTCCCTGCCTATGGCAGGGGATTGGAACTGGATGANNNAGGTGTCCCTGCCTATGGCAGGGGATTGGAACTGGATGATCTTTGAGGTCCCTTCCAACCTTACCATTCTATGATTCTATTATCCTTACTTTCTTCTTTTAATGTGAAATTGATTAGACAAAGGAGCTTTGCACTGTTGTCTTGAATTATCTACAGTTGTGGTTTGGGAGATTTTTTCTGGAAAATCACCCTCCAGCTTCTATTTAACAAACTTGAGGCACTTTTGCATTTTCATTAACCTTCTTAAGCCATTTCAATGATTCAGATGAGTAAATATTCCTTGGATCTTAAGCTACTGTAGAGACCACAACATTTAAGTGTTGAATCTTGCAGATTGAAGAGGCAAGGAGGCATGAGGGTAAATTATAAATCTTTTGCTTTACTCTCTGTAGTACCTAGTGATTAGATAGCACTAGAAGCATTGAATGTCTGCTGTTTTGCATAACTAAAAAAGGCTTTTTAGATTTTATATATACACACATACATACATACATATATATATATAAAAGACTCTAGGTGATAAAATGAACAAGCTCAGCTTTGGGTCATATTATCAGTGCAGGACAGCATAATGCTACAGTCAGTCAAACTACATTGATTTACCTAACGAAAGAAGCTATCTCTTCATGAGAAGGTTTCTCTTCCCATCAGAATGGTCAAATCATGAACAAACTAACATGAGATTTACCTGAAAGTCAAGGCAATTGTAAGTTTAAACTACTAAGACTTAAAAATGAAACAAATAAATAAACAAACAAACATATGATAAAAAGCTATTTGCCATCTTTGAGATGGCTTTTTGATACTGCAGAATTCTAGATGGAAGGGTTCTTTGCAACTTTGACCTCACTGAAAAAAACAGAACTTCTAGACATATCACAAGAAAGGCTCAGGTAAAGCCTAAAATATCAGTACTGGTTATGTATCATCACAGAAGTGAGTGATTCTTGGAAGAAAAAGGCAAGATATTATCCTTTCAGAGAGGATTCTTTACAAACTCAAGAACTTCCATAACTCCTTTGTGGAAAAATAAATATAGAAATGAAAAAAACATGTGAGAGTTATAGCCTTAGGTACCAAAAATAATTGTGGCCTCTGATCATTATAACAGCATCTACATTTTTTGGTTGAGTTACTTAGGGTTTCCCATCAGCTGCAAAAACATGAGACAGCTCAGAATAGGGTAAAAAAAAAAAAATTTAAAAAAGGGGAAAAGGGAAAAAAAGGAAAAAAAGGGAAAAAAGAAAAAGAAAGAAATATAGGAAAAAAGAAAAAAAAAAGGGGGGGGGGAGGAATATAAGAAAAAAAAGGGAGAAAAATAAGAAAAAAGCAAAGAAAATTTACTCAGTGGGGAACTTCCTAACAGGGAAACCCAGAGAAGCAGTGGTTGTGCTAAATGGTAAACTCTATATTACTGAGAAGTATTTCTCTTCACCAGGCCCTCTCGCTGTGCCAGGTATCTTTTGCCTACCTTTCTAAATAGAAAATGAGTCAGTGCCTTCTGTAAGAGATAGCTGGAGGTGGATCTGTTACAGTGAAGGGTTTCATTTCATACGGGAACATAAGACACTTCATACAGGTCGTGGGAGTGCAGGGCACCAAAATCCACATCTCACCTCCTACAGGAGTGTCCAAATCAGCAAACTGAAGGCAAAAATGTAGAAAGAGCACTCACACTCCCACTGTCTTCTCATGAAGCAGCTCTGCTTTGTGTCAGAAATTTCAAGATTCACAGTGCTCAGAGATGTATCTACCTCTTCATCTTGGGTTTAAGTACTCTTCCTCCCACTGCCTCCCACAAACATCCCTTTTCCTCTGAGAGGAGTGTGAATGTACTTTATACAAAACCTTTTGGAAACGATTTCATCTCTACAACTGCAATTATCACTCCAATCAATTACCTTATACAGAGACCTGTATAAGGATGGTGAATAAACCATTTCAAAACAGCTTCATACATCATGGCTATGATGATCAGAAGATCTGACGTAACAAAATTCTCATGTGGAGCCAGATCTCTCAAGCTGACATCAGCCTTTGAAATGCCAGATAGATGGAAAGAAGAGAGAAATGCCTTTTGTGTTGGCTGTACTGTTTCTAAGCAATGCTGCAGCGATTCCTTGTCATTCCCTTAATTAAATTCTATATACTCAAATAATTGCTGATGCCAACTGTATCTAGTTGGAGCTAAGCCAATTAAGAATCATTGCCAAAATTTGCCCCCCAGTATTTTTCTGATCAGAATACTGTAAAGACCTTCTTCATGTGTAAAAGAACAAACATGTAAGACACAGCAATGTGTTATAGCTGCATGCTGCTTGCACTCACCATTTCCATCAAAGAATTTCTGATGAAATCCAGTTTCTTAGAAGTTTTTAGAACAGAGTTAGGGCTGATCATTTCAGCTTATTTGCTGAAGCATATGTGACTGATACCTGCTAACAGCAGTTTATGTAGACATGCAAGCAACCTTGACTTCAGTTTCAGTCTGAAGGCACAGGCAGCCTTCAAACATCTGCAAACAACGAGCTGTGAAGTATCTTCACATTAGATCAATACTGAAAATGTGATAGAAATCAGTGTGAGTTATATAATCTCAGAAACAGATCCTGCCTTGATTTCAAGAACATATTGATCTTGTATGGTGGGGTATTATGTCCATTAGCTTTGCACTATGCAAGCTTATAATGCTATCTACTTAAAACAGCACTTTCCTATTTCTGCAGCCCTTTCACTTTCCTATTTTGGCAGCCTCAAAGCACATTTATCTTTGTGGACTAAAATTGTGAGTGGGACAAATCCAANAATTTTGTAATACAATATGCAGCTCAAGCATGTGTGGTGAGAATGCTAGAGATTCATTCAGCAATTTATTTTAGTGACTTGGCCCTTAAATTTTCTTCTCTGCAGTACATTTCAATTAAGACATCTGGCAGATACCTTTGGGGCCTGGTAGGTAGGAAAATGTTCAAGTTTACAAAGTTAACAATGCCAGACAGCAGTTTATCTACCTCTTGATAATTTAACCACCAATAAGAATATGTCTGATTCACACCATTTTATCAGGCTTAGCAAGGCTCAGAGCATTTTTATTTTCTTTCTTCTTATATGAACCTTTTATTTTCATTTAATTTTTTGTCTTCCCACCTGATAAAAGGTAAACAGGGCCTGAAGTCTTAAAAATACTTCTAACCTTTTTTTTTCTGGTGCTGCTTTTCTCAATATGTGTCTGTGGAGTGGCTGAACCTTTGTTGTGCAAAAAGCATCAGATCAGTGATGTTTTTTTTTTCTTTTTACATTAGTCAGTGACTTTCAAGACACTCCTGTCCCAGACTGTATTTTATAAGCTTCACTCAGGACTCTGCAAAGATGGCTGTAAGACCAAGTGAAAATACAACCAGAATAGCAAGGATATTGGAAAATTAGAAAGAAGTAAATTTCAGAAACTCTCTTTCCATGACTACATGACCTTAATGTAGTAAAACACCTATGCCTAAAAATATCTCAGTGTCTTCACTGCAGCAATGGCCTTTGCTGTTACATATGGGTCTGGGCAGTGTATTAGATGGGAAGGAGTAAGCATCACCCATTCACTGCATGCAAGAAAACGGAGTCTTTCTTTATGGTGTGGTGAAAGAAAAAGAAAAACTCAGCTCTTCGTTACCAAGAAGAAAAAGCAATTCTATCAATGCAATGTGCAATTAATAACAACTCAGAGAATTAATTAGGTGCACATAAATCTTTCAGAAGCAGAAGTTATATCAATGTTGTTTTATTCAAAATAGCTTAAATTTCTTCTCAGTAGCTCCTGTGCTGTTGACACATTTGGATAGGAAAGATATTCAAGTATGTCAACATGGAATTTTGGTGTTAGACACATAAAAGCAAAGCATTTGTGGCTAAAACCAGAGATATTTAGTGAATCATAGAATCACAGAATGGTAAGGATGGAAGGGACCTCAAGGATCATCTAGCTCCAACCCCCTGCATAGGCAGGGACACCTCCCACTAGTACAGCTCACTCAAGGCCTCCTCCAACCTGGCCTTGAACACCTCCAGGGAGGGAGCAGCCACAACCTCCCTGGGCAACCTGTGCCAGTGTCTCACAATCCTCACTGCAAACAACTTCCTCCTAACATCCACTTTCAATCTCCCCTCTACCAGTTTAAACCCATTGCCCCTTGTCCTGTCATTGCAAGACCTCAATAGTCACTCATCAGCCTTCCTGTAGGCCCCCTTCAGATCCTGGAAGGCTACTCTAAGGTCTCCTGGAAGCCTTCTCTTCTCCCGGCTGCAGAGCCCCAACTCTCTGAGCCTGTCCTCAGAGCAGAGCTGCTGCAGCCCTCTGAGCATCTTCGTGGCCTCCTCTGGACCTGCTCCAACACTTCCATGTTCTTCCTGTGCTGGGGGCTCCATAACTGCTCACAGGACTGCCGGTGGGCTCTGAGGAGAGCATCCAGAGAATGTATAACTATGGCAAAGCAGGATAATGCCATTCAAATTATTGTCAAAAATGCAATCTTCTACATAAAAGAATGGGATAAAATCTGAGTTATTGGAACCGGTAGTCAGGTTCTAGCTGTCAGATTTTGATTAATGTACATTTATCAATATATTAAATACACTTTGTAGTACAGGAATTCTCTAATTCTCTAATTAGTGTAAGAAAAATGTTGGAAGAAAAAGAAACAATCAACCTGATCTGAAAAAAAAAAACCCAAACAAGTGATCAGGACCTTTTTGTATCCTGTAATGCATATGTGATTCCACTAGTGCTTTCTTTCTTAAAAGTTACACTGTAATTTTATGCCACTAGTTTATTCATTCATTCATTCATTCATTCATTCATTCATTCATTCATTCATTTATCTACCTATCTGTCTATTTATTTATTTAAATATCCTTCTGCTTCTAGGCAAAAGGGAGCCATTACTATTAGATTATCTTCATCTGGAGCCACATGTCAAATTCCTGGTCATCCTTCACCTTGTTTCTCTCACATTTGCCAGCAAAAATGAAGCCATAAGCACATCATTCCTTTAATGAAACAAAATTATCTAGATTTAAAAAAAAAAAATTTAAAAGAGTTATTTAAGTTAGCACAAATCTTGTTGATTTTATATACATGCCCTCTGAGCATCCTCATGGCCTCCTCTAGACCTGCTCCAACAGTCCCATGTCCTTCCTGTGCTGAGGGCTCCAAGACTTTCTAATGAAGACACTTAGCGTACATGAAGCATGCCCATATTTACCCATTTGTTTCTTTTCACAAATGAGAAATTGAAACCAGTACTCAAGCAGGAAGGCAGAGAGGCTACTTTTGATTTGGTAAGAATTTCTTGTTAGGTGTTGCATTCAGTAAAATGTATCTAAAGCGGCTTTTTAATTTCAACACAAATCAAAGTTCCATAACAAGGTGACTTGGGACAGCTGATATGTTGCCACGGCCTTATATGTTATATGAAGTGTGTTAAATTAGTATTTTAGTATAACAACTCAATTTTGTTTATCATGCCCATGAATCAGTAAGAAAAATGTATCATAAATACAAGAGCTAGTTAAAGTCTCAAAAGGAAGTTTAGAAAGAATCCTGTGGACACACAATGACTGTTCAAAATAATTGCAGTAAATGAAAAATATTTTGTCCCAGTATGTAAAAGTGAAGGACAGTTGCTTTATAAGTGGTCTTTTCATCGAGCTATTGAATTTGGCTTTGAATCATGCTGATTATTTCTGCAAGTTAAAGCAGTTAAGTGAGAAGCAAATCTCTTAAACATATGGAAAGTCTGATTATCATATGAGAGTCAGGCAAAGATTTGGAGAACATATTGCTCTAAATAGACTGGAAAATGAAAATTAGATATCACTTTTTAAATCTCTGTGAAAAGAGATGCACCTTTCCTGAGGGCATATGTCAAAATTTAGAAATTATTAAACTTTTTTTATTTCACATGTATTAAAAACAGTGGTCAAATATCTCTTTTTAATAGATAGCTTATTTGCTGAACTCTGACAGTCACATCTGCTGGGATGAGCCAAGGAAACTGAAGGGATGTCAAATTCCACAATAGGACGCAAGGCAACATAAGGCAACTCAAGGGGAAATATACTACCCAAGTTGCCCATCCTCAAAACCAAATCACCACTTATCGCTACTCTCTACATAATGGCTTGTGCCCATTTTCTGTCAACAGGTTGCTTATCTATTTCTACACATAGGCCAGGATTTGCTCCATTTGCAGTTAACCATATTGATTCTCCATCAATATAGTTAAACTCTAAATCTTAGCAATATGCAGTGTGAGTGCAGCCCAGATAGCCAAACAAGTCCTGGGCTGCAGCAAGAGCAGTGTGGGCATCAGGGCAAGGGAGGGGATTCTGCCTCTTTGCTCTCCTCAGACCCCATCTCGAGTCCTGTGTGCAGTTCTGGAGCCCCCAACACAGGAAGGACATGGAACTGTTGGAACAGGTCCAGAGGAGGCCACGAAGATGCTCAGAGAGTTGCAGCAGCTCNCACAGGTTGCCCAGGGAGGTTGTTTCTGCTCCCTCCCTGGAGGTGTTCAAGGCCAGGTTGGAGGAGGCCTTGAGTGAGCTGTACTAGTGGGAGGTGTCCCTGCCTATGGCAGGGAATTGGAACTAGATGATCTTTGAGATCCCTTCCAACCTTACCATATTCCCTTATCATCTTTCTGTAAAATGTGGTTGCTTTGGAAAACTCCTGATTAATTCCTATTCACATAAGCTATATTTACACCATTTCAGATTCCTTCCAACCTTACCATATTTCCCTGATCATTTTTCTATAAAATATGGTTGCTTTGGAAAACTCCTGATTAATTCCTATTCACATAAGCTATATTTACACCATTTCAGATTCCTCAACATCTCCAGCTTAAGTAATTTCAAGTGATTGCAGAGAACCACCTAGAATGTCTCTACCCCTAGATTATTGGATCATATTGATTTAAACTAATGCTTCTTTTTCATTGAAGATTCTCTTCTAATTTCAAACTAGCTCAATAAAAAGGTGGTTTTAAGCTACCTGCTAACTTTTGGTGAAAAAATGTGGATGCTGCTATACAAAAATGTCTTTCTAGTGACTGAAAATTCATGAATGACCTTAGATGGTGCTTTTATTGTCGTTTTCTTGTTTGGTTTTGGTGGTGTTTTATTTTTGTTTTGTTTTGGTTTGGTTTTTCCCAGCAACCAATAACTTTTTATTAAGCTACTTGAATCCATGGCAACAATGAGATGATGTGAGTCATTAGAACATTTACCACATATTTTGGCAGTGGTGAAGTCCATACAAACATGAATCTGTGGAAATCAAGGCAACCTATTCAATAAAGAACCAAAATGTTTTGGTGTCTCACCTTTTGAAGTGATTTCAAATGCAACTGAGAGTACTGAGATATGCTGATAATTATTTTGGTCAGCCTCATTGAAAACATTGATTTTCTTCAGCACACAACTAAACATTAAGAGGAACAGCAAACTGAATATAACTCTAAATTTTCAAAACTGCTTCAGTATAGTAAGGCCTAGGTTATGGAATAAATCTAGCAGCAAGAGTTGTGGTGTGTTTGTATCCTTTGTTGTGCCTGCTTCCTCTGCAGATGAGCCTTGCATTTACCACATATTTTGGCAGTGGTGAAGTCCATACAAACATGAATCTGTGGAAATCAAGGCAACCTATTCAATAAAGAACCAAAATGTTTTGGTGTCTCACCTTTTGAAGTGATTTCAAATGCAACTGAGAGTACTGAGATATGCTGATAATTATTTGGGTCAGCCTCATTGAAAACATCGATTTCCTTCAGTGCACAACTAGACAACAAGAGGAACAGCAAACTGAATCTAATTCTAAATTTTCAAAGCTGCTTCAAGCCTAGGTTTTGGAAATAAATCTAGCAGCAAGAGCTGTGATGCGTTTGCATCCTTTGTTGTGGCTGCTTCCTCTGCAGATGAGCCTTGCTCTCCATTTCCTTCTGCTAGTCAGTCATTCAATTCCCCTGTGAAGAATGAAACACACAAACAAACACATAAGAAAGATATCACCTGCATGCACATCTTCCTAGTTGTTGTTTTACATAGACACCCTGCAGGAAAACACTGGATCTACTGGACTGTAATATTTTTCAGCTACCCCTGAGCGTGCAGGGACAATAACCTGCATGCTGTCTCAATTTCCTGTCCTTTCTAGGTTTTCTTTACTTGCACTCCATTTTGTGAATTGCAGAATATTTCACAAAAATGTGTAGGTTTCTGATTCTGGAAACATCGAAGACAGAAATGCCAATCATTTTTTTCTTGTCTTGCTGTTAATATACAAACCTTCCTACTTATGTAAAAAGTACCAGTTTATAACTACTGAGGGCATAACTTGAAGCCTTACAAAGTGTTTCCCAATGAAATTTCATGCTGGCTAGAATTCATCAGTAAATAAATATCGCTGTCCTCACTAATCTGAAACAGTATGAGATTTAAATCTTTAGCTGCAGGAGATTTGCAATTCTCATCATCCTCCCTTCAGTCTATCAAGATAGGTCAGAATCACAGAAATGATGATTTCCAAAACTGTTTGAGTTGCTGACAATTCTACTTTTCAAATTTCTCTTGTAAAAATATAGCATAAGAACAAGAACCATAAGTTAGAAATAAATGTGGCAGTTATGCATGAAAATGATTTAAAGTTAACAAAATGGTTTCATTGAAAATGTTTTGTCTTTGCAAGAAATTGTCAGATGATGATGTAAAGATTTGCTTATTGAATTTTCAGTTGCCTTTACAGACCCCATCTGGAGTCCCATGTGCAGTTCTGGAGCCCCCAGCACAGGAAGGACATGGAACTGTTGGAGACAGTCCAGAGGAGGCCGCCAAGATGCTGAGAGAGCTGCAGCTTTGCTCTGAGGACAGACTGAAAGAGTTGGGGCTCTGCAGCCTGCAGAAGAGAAGGCTTCCAGGAGAACTTAAAGTAGCCTTTCAGGATCTGAAGGGGGCCTAGAGGAAGGCTGGAGAGGGACTATTGAGAAGGTCTTGCAATGCCAGGACAAGGGGCAATGGGTTTGAAGTGTCAGAGGGGAGATTGAAAGTGGATGTTAGGAGGAAGTTGTTTGCAGGGAGGGTGGTGAGACACTGGCACAGGCTGCCCAGGGAGGTTGTGGCTGCTCCCTCCCTGGAGGTGTTCAAGGCCAGGTTGGAGGAGGCCTTGAGTGACCTGTACTAGTGGGAGGTGTCCCAGCCTATGGCAGGGGGTTGGAACTAGATGATCCTTGAGATCCCTTCCAACCTTGCCATTAGATAGAATTCTATGATTCTATGTTGATGGAATAATAAAAAGGAGGAATGTGAATGACTGCATGTGAGTTTGCATTAGCCAGGACAGACCCATTCTGTTATTTTCTAAACTTAGACAATTTCACACACCAAGTTATGAAACTCTTTAATGTACATACAGGTCTGTTTCATTAGGTCATTTCTGATAAATCCATTTCTGATAAATCCATCTTCTTTTTCTCTAACATTACAAGTCCAAGACTTTTTGCAGTCAACTCCTAAATGATGTGGTGGACATCTCCTTCTACATGTTTGCTCCATTCTAGTAAACAAGAATGTTGTTCATATATCTATTGTTAAAGCTCATTAATTAAATGCCTTACATATTTAGCCTCTACTGTCAGTGTTGATATCCAATCACAGCAGGGAAATCAAAACAAAACAAAATAAAACAAAGCTGGAAGGGCAATGACAGATTATAGAAATATATGCCTCTTAATTCAGGGAAAACAATGGCTTTGTGGCTCTTAATAGAATATTTTATATAAGAAATTTTCTTTTTTTTTAAGTTAAAAAAAATCAATTACTCTTTTTTTAATTAAAATGAAATAGTCATCAACATTACAGTTTAAACACATGTCTAAAGTCTATTTTGATCAGCTAAAAGGATTGGAAACTTCAGTGGTTTTAAGCTCGATCTCTGAAAAGAAAATCTTTAAAACTGTGAATATCAGAACTGTTTTTTCATTGGAATGTTAGAGAAGAAATCTTGCTAGAAGTCTTTGCTTGGGTTAGAACAGAATTAAGCTGAGAGAGTTGGGGCTCTGCAGCCTGGAGAAGAGAAGGCTTCCAGGAGACCTTAGAGTAGCCTTCCAATATCTGAAGGGAGCCTACAGGAAGGCTGGGGAGGGACTATTGACAAGGTCTTGCAATGCCAGGACAAGGGGCAATGGGTTTGAAGTGGCAGAGGGAAGACTGAAAGTGGATGTTAGGAGGAAGTTGTTTGCAGTGAGGGTTGTGAGGCACTGGCACAGGTTGCCCAGGGAGGTTGTGGCTGCTCCCTCTCTGGAGGTGTTCAAGGCCAGGCTGGACAAGGCCTTGTGTGACCTGTACTAGTGGGAGGGGTCCCTGCTTATGGCAAGGGGTTGGAAATGGATGATCTTTGAGGTCCCTTCCAACCTCACCATTCTGTGATTTTATGATTCTATAACTCTCTTCGGTGATTTTACTTTTCATCTCAGTCACTTCTTAGTAACTGTACTTTCAGAAAGTAACAACCTGTTTTCACAGCCAGTATCTGCTTCTAGAAGTAAAAATACTTGAAATTACTACTTAGCGCAAAGACTGATAGGTAGGCAAACATCACTGCTAAATCTTGTGTACTACATTGAGGGTACAGAGTAAAACTGACCAGTGAGGGATTCTGCTCCCTATATATCTGTGGCGGAAGGCCCAAATTATACCTGGAACACATATCCTAGGTATCCACCTCCTTTCTCCCCTTCTTCCCGGGTGGGAGAAGCGGGAAAGCAGACAAAAAGCTTGGTGGCTCACAGTCTACAGAAGTCACGGTGCTGGACTCGTGCGTCTCCCTTTTTTGTGAGGTAACTTGGGATTGGTTCCAGGGATGTTTGTTGTCTGTTGCTATTGGTCAATAACAATCAGTCAAAATGCTTAAAACCCCCAGCCAACTAATTTTGTTGTTGTTACCGCATTTATTTTGGTCTGCTACCTGTCTGCGCTGCTTTGCATCACATAGCAGGGGACTCATTTCCCACCCCCCCCCAAACGGCAGACCTGATCCTGCCTGCTTGCCGCACCAAGCCAAGGGACTGAAGGGCTTGCCCCGTGCTGGGGTGTAGCTGTCTGCCAGAACTCAGCCCAGCCCGAGTCCGTTTAACTCTGGTCGAGCCTAGGTGACAGCCTAGCGACGACTTTACAACACCGGGACGTGCCGACTCGTTACTCCAGCACGAGAGCTGACCCCCTTGCTGTCCACTGCAGCTGATCGGACTGCTCCAGCCCGGGAATCTGGATCTTGCTTCGCCCAGGGGCTGACCGCTCTGAGAGCCTCCTGGGAACCACAGAAGGTTTGCCTCGTGTCCGTGGATCTCCTCAGACAACGTGTTCCATGGAAGCTACGCAAGCAGCAAAGCCCCACGCGTCACCGCCACGTGGAAGGCCACCACGTGGCAGGAACCATACTTTTCTTCTTTTAAGCCTTTACAGATACATTGGATTATAAATACTGAGACTCCAATCAGTGAGTAAACTAAACTCCCTTTTCTGAAGTTCCTGAAAGTTCATGTTTAACCTTTAAGCAGTGTTTGTGCTGCAGGACTCTCTTTTCTAAAAAGGTTTCCAAAAATCATTTAAATTAATTTGATTATATATACATTCTGCAAAGGCAGTTTTACCAACCACATAGTAGAATCTGTGAGTAAATTGTAAATAAATATGGGGGAATTTTCTTTGTTTAATAAAAAATATCTAATATTTTCATATCAGCCTCAATACAATTCACTTATAACCCAGATTCGAACCCTTCTAAGACAACGTCATACTTGGTATACAGGGAACACAAGGGTCAAACTCTCTTCTTCAATGAGGACTCTGCCTTCGACCTCAGTACATGAGTTCCTGAATCCATTTCCTGAATTCAGCTACTGAATCCAGTACCCCTCTGCCACTGAGTTCAGTCTAATTCTGACAGGAAGTAAATGAAAGCCAATGCAGTCAGTGGAGTCTAAAGTATATAGCCACCTGCTTTAGGAAAAGAGGAATTCTTATTTCAATTCCATTAGCCTGATCCCTTACATTTAAAATGTGCATTTAAATGCTCTTCAAAAGTAACCAGTGTTCTACAAAGACCAGAGGCTGGGTTCAGCAGTCTAATTTGGAATGAGCTGAAGAGTCTTCTATGCATCCATACCTTCATTAACTTTCACCCTATGAACTACAGTGCAAGCTTGCATACCTGTTTCATTTGCAAGGACTTAAATTTAAGTATTTTAACTTCAAAGTGAAGCCCTCTTTTTGATGAATTGCCACCACAAATGTGCACAATAGTGTTTGAAGTGCCCTGAAGCATTCACATCCAAATATCTACACACAATTGGCAGAAGTGACAAAAGATCAATGAGTTTCATTCTCCAACAATAGCTGGAGGTCAGCAGCAGCTGTTTCAAATGGCACTACACATCCATGTGTGGGTATCTACATTGGATCCCACATGTCTTAATTTAGAGATAAGAAACATCCTTGAACTTAGACAAGTGAATCCCACTATACATTTCCTATTTTCTAGGTTAGTATTCTTTGGTAATGAAACTAAATTAACTACCACGACAGATGTAATCTTTTTTTTTCCTTTTTAATTTTTTTTCCAAGTGAATTCCAGACATGACATTTGTTTGAACTAAAAATAAAAACAAATTTTGACATTTCAAAAGTCATCTTGAAATATCTATTTTTTCTCTGTTCTGTTCTAGCTAGAAGGAGGATTCAGGCAGAGCAAGTACAGAAAGTGGTTTTGTGGAAAGGAGAGTGAAAGTAAAGTCTTTTGGATACTGCTACAGTTTACTTTAGAATTGCAGAATCCTAGAATGGTAAGGTTGTAAGAGACCTCAAAGATCATCTAGTTCCAACCCCCTGCCATAGGCAGGGACATCTCCCACTAGTACAGCTCACTCAAGGCCTCCAACCTGGCCTTGAACACCTCCAGAGAGGGAGCAGACACAACCTCCCTGGGCAACCTGTGCCAGTGTCTCACCACCCTCCCTGCAAACAACTTCCTCCTAACATCCACTTTCAATCTCCCCTCCGACACTTCAAACCCATTGCCCCTTGGCCTGTCATTGAAAGATCTTGTCAGTAGTCCCTCCTCAGGGCTTTTCCTTTCCTTTCCCTCAGGGCTGCTCTCAGCCATTCACCACCCGACCTGGAGTTGTGCTTGGGATTGTGCCTACCCAGGTGCAGGACCTTACGCTTGGCCTTCCTGAATGTCATGAGGTTGGCCTGGGCACACCTGTCCAGGTCCCTCTGAATTGATCCCTGCCTGTCCATATCATTGACAAAAATGTCAAACAGCACCGGTGCCAGCACTGAGCCCTCAGGGATGCTACTTGACACTGGTCTCCAGAGTAACATTGTGCCCTTGATCACCACTCTCTGCATGCCACCATCCAGTCAGTTCCTTACTCCATGAGTGGTCCACTCATCAAGTCCATGTTTTCCCAGTTTTTTTTTTTCTATAATAGAAAGTCTTGACATTACAGAAATGTACGTGTGAGTGAAGAAATATATGTAAAGACACACCTGTTTCTTTCATTCTTTTTTCTTATGGCAAATAACTCTTGCAAAGTGGTAACATGGTTTTGATAATTAATCATAAATTGCATTAGTAAAAAAAAATCCCAGAAGTATACATTAAAATGTGTTTATTTAGAAGTTATTTTGATTAACAATGTATTCAAAGAAGTAAGGACAGGCTTCTAAATAAATCATCAGTTAACTCCACAATTAGGTGCCACAGCACTGAGCACAATCTTTCCACACATACTATTCTTACAATTACGCTGCAGCAGAGAAATCCAAGAGTGCAGGTGCTCTAGTTCCTAAGAGCTAACTATTGATCAGGCACACTTCCTCTGAAGACCATGTAATACCAGATAAAGGTCACCATGGACAGCACAAATTGCTTTTATTGAACAGTATATTGAATAGGCATTTAAGCCAAAAAGTGCCTTTATGTTGTTTTGGCAGGCAGTTGATTGTTTGTGACTGTATAGTTCATGGTTCTAAAATTGAAACACTCAGGCTTGCCTGAATACCTGAGACTGTTTCCTTCAGGAGCTCGCTGTCTCCCAAATGAATCGGGATGGACAATCTGTTTACACAGAACAATAGAGGATTAAAAGACTAACAAAATGCATCTGCAACATATTTTGTGGACATCCACACAAGTGAAGGGAGTCACTCTTTAGAAAACAAACATACAAGTAACTATGATGGATGCTGTAAGTCATATTTTGTTATTTGATTGCTTAAATAAAATAGTATTTATAGTCATAGATGAGTGTACCGTAAAAAACAAAACTCAAACCAAGTAGACATGAAAGCCCCCAACCATGTTGGATTAATTAGGAAAAAGAAACAGTTTAATTCTTCTGAAGGATATTTTGAATTTAATTCCATTTCTCCTGTTGGTAAAATGGACATTCAACAAAACTGAAATTGTACTTGTAAAATACTCAGGATGTAAAGACAACATAACATTCTACTGAAAAACTCCCAATATCAGTCACCAAATCTGAAAAGGGAGAAATGCACAGTTTGTAGGACAACTAATGTTAATGCCCTGTTCTGCCACTGCTACTGAGACTCTTTCACCAGTGTGAAAGAGCTGTTAATGAGCCTGTGAATCTTGCTGTGCAGAGGAAGATGGTGCCATGTAGGGCCATGGAGATGCTCAGAGGGCTGCAGCAGCTCTGCTCTGAAGACAGGATGAGAGAGTTGGGGCTCTGCAGACTGGAGAAGAGAAGGCTTCCAGGAGACCTTAGAGTAGCCTTCCAGGATCTGAAGGGGACCTACAGGAAGGCTGGGGAGGGACTATTGACAAGGTCTTACAATGGCAGGACAAGGGGCAATGGGTTTGAAGCGTCAGAGGGGAGATTGAAAGTGGATGTTAGGAAGAAGTTGTTTGCAGTGAGGGTGGTGAGACACTGGCACAGGTTGCCCAGGGAGGTTGTGTCTGCTCCCTCCCTGGAGGTGTTCAAGGCCAGGTTGGAGGAGGCCTTGAGTGACCTGTACTAGTGGGAGGTGTCCCTGCCTATGGCAAGGGGTTGGAAATGGATGATCTTTGAGGTCCCTTCCAACCATACCATTCTATGATTCTATGATTCTTAATACACCCCAGAATCCCATTGTCCCTCTTAGCCACTAGGGTACATTGTTGTGCCATGGATATTCTCCACCAGCACTCCCAGGTCCCTCTCCATAGGGCTGCTCTCCAGCAGATCACCTAGGATTCTATGAAATCTTGCTATTTATAGTCAATCAGATCATTTTAATCTGATTCTGATGAGATAAGGACTTAGATGCAATACTGGAATACCAGTGTTACAAAGACTGTTTTTGAACTTAACTCTTAACCTCATGGAAGATTTGTAAAAGATCTCTCAGTCTCCCCAAGATTCTGGAGTACAACTGTTTCACATATTGTTTCCTAAAGGCAGATTCTGAAAAATTGGACTTTAACAATGACTTTGAAAAAAAATCATTTTTTCTCCACCACAATAAACGTAATCTGAGTTTCTGTGAAGTTCATTGAAGAACAAATCCATAATCATTTAGTGCCATAACTCTCATTAATTGCGGCATTTGGCTTCATTCACTGGAATTAATTAATAGGTAGACAAGAGATTTCACTTCAGACAACAGGAAATATTTCAAAGTTAAAACAAAGGTAAAAACGTTTTTGTCCACTTCCACTACTCATAAACTTTTAAGTTTCAGTTGTGACGATGTGGATCAATTTATTTACACATTCACTGCTACTCTTCTGGATATGTTTTCACTTTCTGGGCTAAGAAGAAAATGTTTCAGTTTGTTTTATATGTTGTTTTTCAGAAGGGGAAGTACCCTTTCTGCATACTGCAGTTTTGGATATCTTTCTGTTTGCTCCTAATACAGTGAGATTTGCGCCACACTTTTGTCTAACCACACACTGGAAATTTAATCATCACATATAATCTAATCCATTTGTAACTACATTTTTACGTTGTTCTGCATTAAAAGTAACTCTAATCTGATGAAGTTAACAAACCCTAGGAGAAAATGCATAAGAGGAGGTAACAAATTGTTAGCATTCAGTGGATTCAGCTGTGGAATTATTATACACTATATTAATTAAAATTGTTAACATTAAATGGAGTCAACTGTGGGATTATTATAAACTATATTAATTTAAAATTAAATCGGTTTTACTCTTTCCTTCAAATCTTTGAGAAAGTTTTGTTTTACTACTGTATAAATTGTTCATTTACATCTGACTATAAGAAAATAATATTTCAGAACAGCTTTGTGAAGAAATTCCTTTAAATATATAAAAGGAAGGCAGAATTTTTCATTACCAAAAAATACTCAAACCTCCCCCCCCAAAATAAACAAAACCCCAACATACAAACAACAAAAAAACCCTGAACCAACAAGATCAGAAAAAAACCCTCAGCATTCCAAACACAAAAACTCCAACACAAACAATTAATTAATTAAATGGGAAAAAAAACCCAAATGTGTGTAATTGTACTGTAAACTTTTTGGTGGTATTGCTAAGAGGATGGAGAGGGAAAAGGATAAAAAACAAAACAAAACAAAACAAAACAAAACAAAAACCAAACAAATCTCCACCAACCAGCTATGAACTAAATATCTGAAAAAAACAATTATCAAATAAATACTTGATGATTTCAGAGAGAAGAAGTTTACGATTGTCATGACCAAAGAGCAAAGATTTGTGTTTTTCTCCATTATAGTATTCCTTTGGAATAATTCTCAGTGATAATAGAAAAGAATGCATGGGATCAAAAGAAAGATAAAGCATATACTCATATTGTTGTCAGCCTTTTCACTTTCTCTTTCATAAAAGCTTTAAAGGAAGACCATATATTAAAATACACTTAGTTGTAGCAGCAAAGTAGCAGTGAATTCACAGTCCATAGCATCCTTTCCATTCGAGGATTTCATTGGCTAAGCTGATCAGAATCATCCATTAAAAGTAGACCTACACATTTTATGTACAGAATCTTTCAAGCATTTAAGCAATTTCAACCAGCTTTCCACAAGCATTTAAGATAACCATCGTAATTCAGAAGTCCTCACTGGAGCAAAACAGGATGGATGACCCTGTTTGATGATGTGGTAACAAGACAATTATTCTGATAAGACAGGGACTCCAGACTCGGCATAAAAATGACTCAACCTTAATTTTTCAGGTTTCTCTAAGTTTTTGTAATACTTCATGTTTTCAGCTTGATGTCAAATACCAAACAAATTCATTTCTATATTTTGTCTTTCTTTTTGAATGTTAGGGTGAGAGCAAAGTCTGAGAGTAGGAAGAAAGTTTAGTATTTAGCTATGAACTTCATAAAATATTCATCTGTGTTTTAAATCCAGAAAGGAAATGGAAGTTGCATCTCACTGGTCTGAAATCGCACATATATCTTCATTGATTAATACATATGTTGACTCTTCACATTCAGCAAAGTATGTGACCTTTCAGTTCTCTACTTTTTTCATTAAAAAAAAAAATGAAGAAGAAAATGATGCCACCTATTTTTAATGCAGTACTTTGACATCTACTGGAGAAAACTATCATTCTAAGTCCTGCAGAGTATCTTATATTACAAAATACACAGTAAAAAACCGAAGATTGGCTGAAGCAGCAAGAAGATCGTGGTAGGCCTAAACAGGCCAAAATAGGTTTATACATGTCCTGGTTTGCCCAGACATGTTTTTCTGCTTCCCTCTCTCTGTTTCAGGAAGAAGCAACTACATTCAAGAGGACAAAGAACCTGGAGCCACTGAGTCTGGGGACCCTGGCCATTTGCGGCCTGCAGTAAACAAGGTACACAGGCTCAGCTTGTGCCTGCCCTGTGTAGGGCCTGTGTTCTACCCTAAAAAGGGTAAAGCAAGCCTCTGACTTCACCTATTATGGTTAGGCTTGGCTAACTGCCATTCTGATTGGCTATTCTGTGCCCAATGGCCCATTGGTCTCGGGTTGTATGGATAATAAAGGGAGATGAGCAAGGAACACAACGTGTTCTCCACCATTATATGTGTGCTCTTCTACTGTATCTGCTCTCTATCCATGCTCCTACTTTCTTATTGCATCCTGAGCTGTGTGGAACTCCAGTGACCAGGATCAGGCTCTAAATGCCTGCACGTGATCAGCCTGCACAGCCAGCATGACACCGTGCTGAGACTGCACATCACAGACATCCTGCCTGCACCCGAAAGGTTCCTGCCAAGACGAGAAGTCCTGGAGATACACAGACCATCCAGAGGAGATCAGGACCAGGTCAGAGCTTTTCTGCCTCCATTCTCCAGCACCCAGAAGCCTGGGGAAACTCCAAAGCCTCTAACGGCTTTGGGACCATTGACAGGAACCCTACCACAAGCTTCGGGTACTATCAGATAATGTTTTGTGAGTGAATACTTCAAGCCTTTTGTAACTCACCATTGCCTTCTGCCATAAGCAGAAAGGAGCTCCTTGAGTCCATCTAGTGGGCAAGCGGAGTATTGACCGCAAGCGGTACCCTGACTGCAAAGCCTTCTCTACCAGTTAAACCGAGTTCAATTCATGTTATATATTATCAGTAGGTATTGCTAGAGCCTGTTGTAACCTGTATAAAGTTTCCATGAGTGATGCAAAGAACTGATTATTATTAAATTAGCGATGGGGGTGGCAACAGTTCTGAACATTGAATATTAATAAACAATATTAATTTTTGAAAAAATATCATCTCTCAGTAATTGATTATGCCTCCACTACACTGAGATGCATTTTTGCTGACACTTAACATATGTATCTGTGCTAAGTAATTTCTAGTATTTGAGCATAGCAACATGCCTTAGGGAGCCCTGCTGCTTCGCTTCTTCATGTTACTCTTCCTGTTAAAGGTGCTGCAAAATACACCCATATTCTCCAAAATCACTTCTGTACATCCTGCCCACACACAACTGTTTTGTGATGAAATTAGGGAAGGAAAGAAGAAGGAAGAGTCACTGTTGTCTCCATGCCTCTGACCTCATAAGAAATCAGCTTTGGAGATATCAGTATTGGAGACAGAGTTGTATTTCCACACTGTACTTGGGAATAAACCAGTAACTGGAGGCCAAAGATTCTGAGTTCACTAGTAAAGGCTCAATCACATAACTCTTCCATTACACACTGTATAGTTTTATTGATTTAATAATATTTCTGCTATTAACACAATTTTCTGTCAAACTAAAGCTCAGTTGGCATTACTTTTGGTGGTTTGTTTTCTGCTGAATGGGGGACACATAGTTTTGATCATCCAACTTAGCTTCACGTTTGTTAAGACAATGAAAACAGAAAGAATGAGGAAAGAAAATTTAATTAGCAGCAACAGATCTTTTAAACACATTAATAAAAAGTAAAAACATATTGACTCAAACTGCATAATATTTATAAATATCAATTGTCTTGTCCTGGGAAAACAGGCATAAAAGTCTGAGAAAGTTGACATCAGTTTAACTGAATGTCTGCTGTAACTAAGCATGAAAGGTTGTTAGGAGCTGTAAAGAAGTAACAAGATGAAGAGTCAGACATTGTCAAAAGTTCAAAGATGCAAGAATACATATTTTGATTTGTTATTATATTAGAATGGGAAAAGCTATGTGTAAAACTGGAAAGCTTGGATCCACATAGCTCACCCTGAATTTGATAAAACAGCTTCTTGAATAATTTTTACTTAGTCCACTTTATAGAAAGAACAGGGAAGAAAAATATCTGGCACAGCCTGAAATTAAGATGCAGTCTTTCTAAATAGCAATTGTAGGGCATTGTTGTAACTTGTGACACTTAGTCCAGTAAAACTGTACTGAAATCAGACATCTGTAAGATTAGACTGCATGCGGAACAGTCTGGAAGCTCACAGGAAATTCTGCCATACCAAAGTGTTGGGTTGTAGTTCCAAACGCACTATGAAAATTCCTCAAAGACAAAATGATTCTGCAGATGTTTGTAAACTGATTGAACCTTGAGAAAAGCTGAAAAGGAGGATTTTTTTTTAAAGCTATTATCTGTGTTTGTACTTTTCCACTACCAACTGAGAGTAAAATAGCCTGACATTTAGATTTCAACAGCTTTCTTTAAAGTCTGAAGTTTTCTCCAATATGAAGGAATATAAGTAAAAGATATAGTAAAGATAAGTAAGATGTAGTAGAGATAAAAGACAGAGTAAAAAACATGGTAAAAGATGTATAGGAAGGTATAAGAAAGATTATAGATAAGAAAATTGAAATGGAATTAAGGAAACAAGTGTAAGACATAGTAAAGATAAGTAAGTTGTAGTAGAGACAAAAGACAGTAAAAGACACAGTAAGAGATGTGTAGGAAGATATAAGATAAATTATTGATAAGA
>VWYK01027891.1:0-21154 GCA_013399775.1 Semnornis frantzii | reverse complement strand
TCATCTTCTTAATTTTATTACGAAGCTTAGCTCTACTTGTAAATGTCAAGAATTTCTTCTGCAACTTATTAGATTATACTGACTGCGTGAGGTTGGTTTTCCTTCTGTACTCCACAGAGGGATGGTCCACAGATTACTAAGAGTAAATAAAGCAGTGAGTTGATGGCCATTTGTGACACAAGCAAGACTCTAATGGAATCTTTTTAGGGGCTCACAAAACAAGCAGAAGAAAGAGGGAGGACATGAGGCATGCAAAGACACTGAGAGAGGATATTTTCTTGCAGTTTTAAAAGCAAGTAAAACAGCAAATTACAGGAAGGCTGTAAACAAAAAAAAACATGAAATCTATCAGCACTGGTACATACACTGGTACTTTCTGTCACACGATAACATTCCTAGTATGGTACCTTATAGCATCACAATGCTTGCTGAAACATCCCAGTCACCCCACCACTGGGTTTGTATATAAACTCTGCACTCTTAAGGCAGGGCATCTACTAAGCTCGCTACACAGTAAGGTTTTAAACTGTTTGCCTCCTTGAAATAAAAGCAAGGGGATGTTTGTGAAGATCTCTTCCTACATTTTACAGCTTTGCTTGTTAACTGTTTCATGGCAACTGGCAATGATCTGTATAAAAGAGCTATGCCGATTCACATTGTTACTCAGTTTCACTAGACTCATTCTGAAAATTTTAAACTGCATTATCAACCACCAAACAGGATTTATTTTTTTTTCTATTCCATTTTAGCCATTGAGAGTTGTAAAAAACTTTTGCAGCTTTCCCTTGACACACACATGACCACCCTTCCCAGCTCCACAATATAAAAAGCAATAGGAAAAATTAATTTTGGACCTTGCCCATCCCCACATATCCCCCAGCCACGACATAAAGAGGGAAAGACAGCTGCAAAGCACTGCTACTACACTTTGTCAATAAAACAGAACAGTATATAATACACAATAAAATGCTTCATACCTGGAGTTGAAAAAACGAAAAGGGTTAACAGCTGACCTGGCACAGCCCCACATGCTCTCTCTGGAAATTGAACACAGACAATTAGGAATTTTAAATTACCCCAAACAATCGCAGGGGACTTAGACAAGGTTGAGGAACACTTAGTGCAAAGTAAGCACATAGCCTCAGTGTGGAAGGGACTTAAGGATTTTCCCATTTGTTTAGAAGTCCTTCTTAAACTGAAATTGCTCTACAGAGGTCCCTACTCATGTTAAGCAAGTCATTAGGAGTTCTGCCATTAATTTGCATGGGAGCAGAGACAAGCTTTAGGGCACAGGTGTCACCCGGTGGTAATTCTGGATCATGGTGGATCATATTTTCTTATTAAAAAAAAATCTATGAGCAAGAGAAAAACATTAATGAGAATACAGGGCAGTCAGACACTGCACAAAGATGAAATAGAGGTTGGAGCAAACATTCGCTCTCAGAATTCTGCTGCTTGAGTAATATTATTCCCAACACATGCCTGAAAAACCTAGCCTTTAACTATTTCTACTTACATTTGAGACTCCAGGGAAAATGGATTATTATTTGGAATACTGAACGATGCACATCTGTGATGTCAGAGCTGCATAAATTTCTGTGTTGGGATTTGGAGGATGTGGAGTGCTTCTTTTCACTAAGAAGTTCTGATCTTCTGCATGTGCTCAAACAAGAACCATCATACAACTGGCTTTTGGAAAAACCTCTAAAAGCTAAGTCCACGAAAAAGACCCAAACCAAAACAAACCTTCAGTCCTCTCTGTAGTTTAGACATCAAATGTACCATGAAATAAGTAGGAGGTCAACACCCAAGAAACTAGCAAAAATATTAGAACAATACCATGAATCATAAAAATGTTTTAGCATACTAAGAGTTGAATTAGTTTGCACTGGAAACATTTTGGGTTCTTTGTAATGCTCAATTAAAGTGGCTGTGTTGGCACAGTAACTGTTGAAAGTGAAAAGGAAATTTCCAAAGCAACTTCTCTTGATTTATATAATTCCACTTTCCTTTGGTCCTTGGAAACCTGTGAATAATCTAATTTTTTCCCAAGATTTTGCGCTGCATCTTTCAAACCTCTCACATTTACTTGCTTCAAATATACAATAAACATTGGTCTTCCTTCTGCTTGCTTGATTTTTCTATTTGATAAATGTTAAGTCACTAATCTAAGAATACAAAGCAAAGTCAACAACTTTCAAAGTTTAAGTTATGAGTTCTGTTACAGTCTGACACTGTTTTTTTCCACCCTCTTTTTTTCTGCTCTCTGTGTACTCTCTTCCTCATCCAGAAACACATCTCAGATACCTATGCAGAGGTTTTACTTCACAGTTTTTCAGTACCTAACAAAAGGCACAAAGACAAAATCTCCCCTACCCCATCAGCCCTCAGTTGAAATTAAGATGCATTGGAAAAATGGCAACTGGAAACCAAAACACTGATGTTCTCTCCCATGTCAATTAATTTGTCATCACCTCTGTGTCTTACTAGAAAAATATTTACTCTCTAAACTGATACAAACATCAATATATTAACCAGAAGTAATTATTTCAAATTTTCTACACCTCTTTTCAATAACTAAGCAGTAGGGCAGGCAAAAATATAGTTGCTGAGGATGGTAAGTACTTGCACACTGCATTTTCTAATTTGTAGATTTAACAGACAACTAAAATTCTGCTTAGAACCTGCAGTATCCAGACACTGAAGTGAAAGACACCCAGACATCCTCCAACCAATCTCATAGACACCTAAAATTTGCCATGTTCCTCTCTTCCCTGAAAGCCAGCCGGTTGCTCTGATCTAGAAAGTGTGGGGAGAAAATCCCAACTCCTGCTTCAAGGGTTTGAACTTTATCTCTGCTTTGACAATGGCTGAAATACACCTGACAACATGGATTCAGCAAGTGACCAGTAGTCACTTCCCAATCCAAAAATACAATTGTAGGAGGAAAAAGGAAAGCAAAAGGATGTCGTTGTAGGATGGGAGAGGCCGACTGCCCCTCCTGTAATGTAATCGACAAAGATAAAGATTGCCTCTGTTAAAGATGGGCCCAGATTGCTGGCAAAGGGATGCAAACAGCACCTTTGTGGACTTACAGGACTTGGCTCAGATGTCTGCCCAAGAGCTCAGGACTGCTAGATAGAGTGTCTTCATGAAATTTCGAGATTTCAGCCTGGCTTGAACGCAATGCCCAGGACACAGTACTTCACACCATCTACCACGAAGAGAAAAGGTTTCTGTGTACTTGGGGTATGGACAGGTAAGTGGCACAGGGAGGGGGCGGAGGTCCTGCCCAGTGGCGCCGCCAGACCCCTGCAGACATGATAATAAACAAGAAGATTTCCTGGGGAGCTGCACTTGGACAATGGCCTAAAAACTGTATAAAGAGACATAATCAATGCCTGCAAAGGGGTGCACCTACCACCAGAGCACCTCCACGGGCACTTCCACCTGACCACCACCACTGGAAAACCCCCCACAAGGAGGACCTGAGGAGCCACTCTACAGAAGGACATCCCTGGGCTGGGCACATCTCTCTCCCTCTCTCCCTGCCATCTGCGGCTGATGGTAATATAATACCAGTTCTTTTCCTTCCCTGCTCTTAATCTTTTTCTCTGTTGTTCCCTCTCCCTTGGAATTGTTCAACTTTATCCATTAATAAATAGTTCTTGGTGATATTTGGTCTCATTTGTACCTTAGTTTCACAACACTAACGTCTTGCTCCTCTGGACAGAGATACTGTTCATCTCTGTTCTCTGGACTGTGACATGGGACCACTCCTGGATACCTCCATCCTAGCCTTCTGTTCTAGAACTGGCATGTGTAGGTATCTAGCTTCCCGAGTCAGCGTTCTACACTCATTTTTTATGCCAGATGTGGGTGGCTACACCACTGTTGCCTCTGGTTGTCACGCTGTAACCAGAGTGAAAGCTGGAATGAAGAAGACGGCATGCTCTGGGTTTTAAAACAGGTAGAAATATGTAAGGTCAGAACAAATTATTCGATCTCTTATTTTCCACAATAGGAAGTCAGGAACATAAGGAACATAAGCTGGTTCTTTCTTTCTTTTTTTTTTTTTCCCCCCTGTCTTTTCTGTCCTTCCACCCCTTGCCCCCCCAACTGCATTTGAATGAACAAATGCAGGTCAGAAGCCAAAGCTCCAAAGACAGCAGAAATGACTCACAGCCACATACCTAGCAAGTAAGCCCAGCCTGCTCTAGGAAGCTGTTGCTATGTTGCCCATTGAACTTCAGATCATTTAACTCTGTGTTGACTATACTGCAGAAGTGTAGATGCTTCCTATAGGTACTCAGAAACACTGCTGGAGCCATTCACCTATTTTATAACCTCCTGAAAACGGGTAGCTTGCATCCTGTCTCAAATGTCTGTGTTGTTATCTTGGTTCTGTCTACTAGCAGTATTTCACATGCTGCAAGCATATGGGGTTAGTGGTACCTCTATGCCATGCAGTATATTGACAACGGTGGACCTGCTACAGAATTGTACTTGGTAGTTTCTCTCAAGTAAAAGGAAAAAACATTTTGACTGTGCCTTAGAGGTGCCTAAGAATCTCAGAACTAACACAGATACAGACAGCAAGTAGTTCAGAAGCAGAAATACTGAGTGCAAAGGGAACCAACTTGTTCAGGTGAGTAAATAATATTCAGCAAATAACTTATTATACAACATTATGCTGTTACTCTGCTTTTGAAGTTTTTATGACTGGGATTTCAGTCATTATTCTACTTCCTGCTGTGAACTTATTTATGAATGGTTTGACTTTTTGGCTCTGACAAGCATCTGATCGCAGAAATAGCAATGGCCATCGGTTTTTAAGAGAAACACCATGGTGACTTCTACGTGATCCAATCTACCTGGCAGCATTGCTTGTCACTGATTGATCATGTGGTATCCCAGCCCTATGCTAAATACTGTATTTTTAATGCAAATAATTGAGGGAGATGTTTTGACAGGGTTGAGACTCCTGCTGATTTTTAATGAGTATATAAACACACATATTTATTTTTGTGCCTGCTGGCAGGTTCTGATAATTTCCAGGTTATTTTATTTTTCAGAGTCTGTTTGCTATGCTGGAGATTTTTGCCATTAGTCAATACTGCAGGCAGGCCTTAGAATGAGCCCTTTTTAGGCAGCCTTTGACTTCAGCATCTGTCAGCCTGCTCCATACCACCTGAAACCAGTGATAAATGCTAGACAAAAGTGGTTTGACCATTACTGCCTCCTCTGATCCACCCTAATCTCTTATTTTCTGCCTGCCTCATTTTTTTATATCATTGTATCCTGCAGTAACTCAGTATATCAGATAGAAAGGTAAATTAATAAAAATGTGACCCAAAACTTAATTCTAGACACATCTTTTGTTTGTCACAGTTACAATGATAAAGGTGCTCAGCTTGACTCTGAAACCCGTGATTACCATTGCATTTGACATAACTCAGGATTAGATGTTATTATCTCAGTCACTGCATTGCTTTATTCCTTGTTTCTGCCTTCAGTTCCTTTAATTTGGGCTAGAGCAACTTCATAAATGTGGTGGCCTTAAGCTCCACTTACTTATCCTTTCTTTGATGTGTCCAAGATAGTAAGAGCCCTCAGTCACATACATGTGGAGAATGACTCCTTGGCTCAGCACTAAACCACTCTTCCATATCCATCATTTAGGAACTTGCATTCCTTCCTCTCTCTCTCCAGCCTAAAACACACTTACTGTGAGAAATGAGGGTGCAGTGGAGTCATTACTACTGTGTCGTGAGTTTAAAGAGCCGACAGAGTGAAGCTCTCAAACGAATTGGAGAAAAAAACCAGAATTATATTTGGAGAGAGTTATAGACAGAAATTACAAGGCAGATACAGAATCCATAAGCGAGTCCCCTTGAATTTTCCCCCAAGCCAAACCTAAACCTATCATCCCCAGTGCTCCAATTCTCCTCCCGTCATGCCTCTGCCATCCAAGAGGCCTAAACACAGCCTCTGGAGGCCCCAACCAGGCCTATCCTTACATGTTTGTCCCGATAACGCTGGAGGGGGGGGAAAAAAAGAACAAGCTGGCCTTGCCGTGAGCTTATGAAGAGATAGCAGAATTGTGGGATTGAATAACAATCTTTAAGTCCCAAGAGGACTTTTTTAACCCTATAGTTCCCAACCTGGGACATAGTGAAACAGGATTGAACTAATAAAGCAGAAAACCTATCATGACCTTCTCCCATTGTGCAGAAAAAAGGAGAATGGCAGAAAAAAAATATTTTGTGGTTTTCTTGAGATCCCTGTATTCACATGTTCACTCAATTATGCCTTGCTAAATGGTGTTCCCCTCTTAAAACTGCCCTCTTCTGCATGCAGTTTACAAACCTGTGACCCAAATAACTTTTTTGTGTTTTTGCATGTATTGATCTAAACACTTAGGAAACGTTTTTACATATGTCAGTATAAGTACTGCTACTAAGATTTAATTGTGCTGCATGTTTCATGTCACAAAATCACAGAAACTGCCTTATGGAAAATGAAAGATGAAAACTTATCTATCTAGATAATGAAAAAAGAAATAATTTTGTCTCAAATGACAGAATAAGACAATGTTCTTTCTTTTTTCTTATCAGTAATTCGAGGTAGCAGTTCTCTGAGGTAGTTTTATTGTGGCTTTTTCTGGCTGTGTTCCGCTATCTAATCCACACTGATGAGTATTTGCTACAGCTCTGAATTTCTTAATATACACAGCTCTGCCTCTGCTTTCTGTGCTGATTTAGTAAGAAAAAACCCAGAAAAAGCTGAGTAACGAATCACTGGGGAAACAGCTGCCAAATAGATGTACAAACTGCTAACTGGGTAGCAGTAATGCATAATGTTATTTATAATTCATTTTTCAGTGTCATGCTCTTCAAGCAATTACACAATGCCTGCCTCCCTATCAATAAAATGCATTTCAAATAGCTAATCACTAATGACTTGAGCTTCACTCTGGAGCAATACTTTGTAGTGGATTAAGTGTGGGACTTAGAAGGTAGACATTCCTGGTCCTCTGCTTTGCTGCATGGCCTTGAGCAAGTCACTAACCTGTGGATAATTATAATATTTGAACGCATAGGGGACCTGTACAATTTAATTAGTTAATGTTTGCAAAGCACTCCAAAGGTAAAGAGTGCTATATGAATTATAATTATAGACTACTGTTTTGAGGCATTTTATTCCAAAGCACCTTTGCGTAAATATGTTTAGTAATGTAAAATCCCAATAATGGCAAAGTTCAATAACTACCTGGAAATGATTGGCACTCCTTAGACTCAAATTTACATTAATTAACAAATTTAACCTATTCTTGAAAAGACATTTATATAAGGCATTCAAATATATACACTGAGCTGGGAAGCAAGATCTCTGAAAGGCTGAATGTGTAGAATAAAGGTAATTAAAAAGTATCTAGGAATTTACACGTTACAAACACTCTCTTGCTGCACCATGCTGGTCCCCAAAACACTTTAAGTATTTGGTTACTTTTTTTTCTTTTTTCTTTAGCATCCAGACCCCTGTTACATTTTAAAGATTGTTAGAGTCAATGAAGGTAATCATAAAACTCCTCCAGAATTAAGTAGAGCCAGGATGCTTTGGTTCTTCCAGCTCATTATAGACTTCATTTAAATATTTCTCTTAAAAGGAAAATACTACTCCCAGCAACGTACTGATAAAAAATGTAAAGAGCAATGTCTAGCATTTCAAGTGATTCAAAAGAAGAGAACAGACATCCTAACGACAATGTGTCCTTGGTCTAGATGCGTGTATTCCAGTCATGGTAACTTAATGTTATAGGGCAGATAGGAAAACACAATTTTGTGTAGACCAAGATAAAAGTACTTTTATTTTCAAATCAGCCTTCTTCAGGGAACAATTTGACAATATCCCTATCTCCTAATATACTGTCATTTAAGCAGTAACATCCATTCAAAGCAGACAGCGATGTCAATTTCTTTGTAGTAGCTGCTTTTGATTTACAGTTGCTGCCCACCTGGCACTTGTTCCTAATGATCACTGCAGGATGGGAAATCTGCTACCCTGGCAAAAGGCTCTGGGACTTCCATACCAAAAATCCTGGAATCTCTGTGCATGCACAGAACGGCATCCTTTGATTTTACTGTCCAAGTGTCAAGTGATTAAACTGTCTTTTGAGGGTAAAATATCACATATGAAAAACAAAACAAACCAAACAAACAAAAAAAAAAAAAGGGGAGAAAGAAAAAAAAAACCCACAAAAACTTTTAAAAATAGTATAGGTCTATTGAATTACTGAAACCAAGGGCTTATGGTTAAGTGCCTAAATGGCAAATCCCAGACATATATCAGGCTTTCAAGCTCTTACAGTAGAAGATCAGTGTTGTTTGAGGCACATGCATGTAACTTCAGCAGTTTATAGCTCTTCCTAAGTCGTTTGTCCAAGTTCCTTTACTACCTCTGAGAAAAGCAGGCACCTCCAAAAGGTAGACGATCAGACCTCATGTGTGATGGAATCACAGAATGATTTGGGTTGGAAGGGACCTCCAAAGGCTATGTAGTCTACCCACCCTGCGGTGAGCAGGGACATCCATTGCTAGATCAGGTTGCTCAGAACCTTGTCAAGCCTGATCTTGAATATTTCCAGGGATGAGGCCTCACCTACCTCTCTGGGAAACCTGTTCCAGCATTCCACCACTCTCATGGTAAAGAGCTTGTTCCTAACATCCAATTTAAATCTACTCTTTGCTAATTTAAAACCATTGGCCCTCTCATCCTATCACCACAGGCCCTTGTAAACAGTCCCTTTCCAGCCTTCTTGTAGCCCCCCTTCAGGTACTGGAAGGACACTACTAGGTGTTCCTGAAGCCTTCTCTTCTCCAGGCTGAACAATCCCAGCTCCCTCAGTCTGTCTTTGTAGGAGAGGTGTTTCAGCTCCCTGATCACTTTCGTGATCCTCCTCTGGACCTGCTCCATCAGGTCCATGTCCTTCCTGTGTTGAGGGCTCCAGAGCCAGATGCAGTACTCCAGGTGAGATGATCTGACCTATAAGTATGCATAACTCTCCACTGAGAAAATAAAAAATACTTGAACTTAATTCTTTAGAAAGATTATATTGTGAGAGATGAACCTTGCTGCAAGCATATGGCTAGTACTGCCCAGAGGTTCCCTAAGCTAGCTGAGACACGAAACATCTCTGCCAGCTCAACAGTGCCCTCGGCACCTCTGACCCAGCAACACTTTTTACTGAAGAAACCTTTTCTTTCCTGCCACAAGATACATATCTGAGACTGCTGACAGAAACCAAAGCAAAACTAGAATAGAAGCATCCCTAAAATAACAACCATAATACAGATGATTGTTGGCCCTATAGAGCTCTGTTTCACCACTTACATACCTGTATGCACACTTTTTTTTCTATATTAGCATTTAGTAAGTCAGTTGAGTTCCTGTAGTGGAGGTTGAGGAGAAGCAATACCACATAACAGCATGTGGGGAGGTGAGAGGACCACAGGCGGTTCTGTTTACTGAGTATGGGGTCTCATTTCCACCAGAAGCATTGCAGCAACCAGTAAGTTTCTGCTCTAAAGCCTTACTGCAATAGTAAAATGCCTCACAGACTTGGGAAATACTCTTAGGAAAAGTAAAATTGAAACTGATGTATTCCCATGACTTTTCTTTAGATCAATTAGAATTCTCCACGGAAAAGAAAAGTATTTTCTGAGAAATTCTGGACCAGCACCAGCCAATGTTACATCTGTAAAATCACCATGCAACTGTACAGCAGTTTTAAAACAAGCACTTGTTCACAAAAGGCAGATGTGCCAGAGGAAAGAGATGCAAAAGTCCCACAAGTACAGCCAAAACACCCTTCCTTATATTCCTTAGAAGACTCAGGACAAAGGATGTTGCCTGCAAGCAGAAGAAAAAAATGGGGTGAAAGTTCCCTATAAGGAATAGCACAATGGTAGCAATGATTGCAGCTGAAGTAGGAAAAGAGACAACACCAGTGTAGAAAATGGCTGATGGAAACATAGTTCTAAACCTCAAGAGATAAAAGTCAATCACAGAATTTAAATTTACATTGAAGAAGAGATCTAAGGAGAAAAACTGTGCTTGAAAAACACATATCAATTTAATAGAGTACATTGGTACTGTGGTTGCACTGTATGTCTGCTGTGGAATTTATTTTTTCACTAGTATGGTATCCAAAACTATCTTGCACTGTATTGTAATAATAAAAGCCAGTAAAATTTAAAAGATCATCACATTAGCATCAACGTATCAACCAAGTAAAGCATCAAAAAAGAATGAGGGTAGGGTCAAAGCCCCTAATCTCCTTTTCATAGAAGCATTCAATAGCACCCAGCTCAGCTCAAAAGAGTTCACACTATATGCCACCATAGTCACATCCAAACACAAATCACATTGCTATGAATTAGCTGAAGCTGTAACTACAAGCGTTCAAGATTTTCTCTTTGAATTTTGTCTCATTTTCCCAGAAAAACAGAAGACTACCTAAAGCATCCCCAGTTTATATGCATAGTTTACAATTTCCTTGACATTATCTGAAAGAAAAAATTGTTTTGCTAAAGGTGTTCACCTACAATCCCGAAGGAGAAGACAGTCCAGAGAGAAAAGGGGGAATTCCTGAATCTCCAGATTTTTACCGTACATATCAAAAGTTGTAAAATAAAAAAACTGCTACAAATCACCTTCTGTCTCTCCCACTTCTAACTTGAGCTTCTGCAAGCACATCTTAGGTTGCGTGTGTGTGTGTGTGTGTGTGTGTGTTCAGAGGGACGGAGATATATGTTACAAAATAACATATTTTACTGTACAAGTGTGCAGAAAAAGAAGATAAATAATGCCCTGTTCAGGGTTTGCATTACTGTATACCATAGAAGTAGCTCCTGAGCCCTGCTGCAGCAGCACTGCCTAGGGAGGGAAGGGCTGCCAGGCTGAGAGAAAAGCATGTTGCCTCTGAGGGGGCCCCTTAAGTTTTACTGGTCTTCTAGGGTTTTACTAATGGTTTGTCTTCCCTTGGCTTCATAAAGATTTCTAGAGCATATCTGAGATTTGACCCTGAATATATGATGCTATTCTTGCTGTGTAATAAGCCCCAGTGGTGTCTGGCATATAGAGGCAAATCTGCTCTTTGTTAGAGAGCTACACGTCAAAATGAGTTTGTAAAACACACCACGAAAAGATGAAATGCTGCTTATGATGCAAAGCCCACTGAAATCTACATATTGCTGCAATATTTATTATTATGCCAGACCATATTATCTGAGATTAAGAAATTATTCTCAGTCCATATTATCGTAAAGTACAGCAACTACCATAAAGCAGCACTGTCACATAAAGAAATTTCACCAAAGTACCCTGCTTGAAATAATGACTTTGTTTATCTATAACTTTACATTATTGATTGGGCTTGCTGAACTGAAGAAGGACTATGGAGTCATTCCAAAAGAACTACTGAGAAGTCTGCAAGCTCAGTCAGTATGAAGCTGGTAGCAAGACGCCAGTTTCCCTGAGAAAAAAACAGTCATACTTGGTTATATTACAAATATTAAAGCAAATTTCACTGTGTTTGCATAAATAAGAACTAAAGCCAAATACATGGTTTTTAGTATCTAATTGTCACAATTTTTGCTGGTATGATTTTTTTTTTCTTATAATGCTGTAAGTAGACCTGAAACAAAGCTGCAGGTGCCTTCCATTTTTAGAGGACTTGAAAAGCAAAACTTTCACACAGGCACTCCTGTCTTGTGGCCCAGCACAAGGGTAATTTCCAAGATGATAAGCTTAAAAATAGCTGTATCAAAACAACTGCTCATCCCCAAACACTGACTTGTTGATCTCTTTCATCTTGCGGTTAAAACTTTGACATTGCTAACCCCACCTGGCATATTTAGATCCAAGGAAAGATGCTGAAGCATTCAGTATCATCCTGTCGGTCCCAGCTTCAGGCATGCTAACTCCGCAGTCAGGTGCTATGGATTGCTGTACCCTCAATTCAAACCAGAGATGTGCAGTGCTGACACATGTCCCTGGCAGCTGTCTACACTGCTTGCAGTCAATGGAGAGGAACGGGCACTCATGAGCTTGAGTCTTTCTCTCTCTCCCTAAATCAAACAGCTAGAATAGGTCAAAAGATTTACCACCTGGAAATGCCAACTGCTACCCAGCCCATATGCAGAGGAGGGATAATTGGTCTGGATGCAGATACCTACATTGCAGATTTCTAAGTAAGATGAATCCTGAACCTCATAGACAGCATACAGCAGAAGTCAGAAGCCTCATGAAAGCAATCCCCCACAGCCCCACACACTGTGTGAGGACCTGCACAGAACCAATTCAAAGCAAATACCCACCACAGGGTATTTTAAGCTCCTTTGCTTAAGAAGAGGTTGCGATAGGCAAATCTCTGTGTGTACATATACATACACAGACATATATATTTACAGTTCTTATGCAGCATAATTTAAAACATGTCAAAAAAACCAGGAAAGGTCAACTGTTGTCTTGCACTTTCCACGAGTGTCTACAAACCAGGCTTGGTGTTGTAACAAAGGGAAGACTGCACAATTGCAGTCTTGTACTGAAGGAAAGGGAGCTGCCATGCTATTCTTCCCAGCCGGTATATGCAAGGAGTTATTTTTTGTTGTTAAGAGTATTGCTATTTGTAAGAAAACACTTAGAAGCTCACTTAAGAAAGAACATGGTCTGTGGTACGGTATCCTAGACTCTGAGGTCCAGCTTGCCTCATGTAGGGCACTTGGACCCACACTTTACTGCTCACCGAAGTTGTCTTTCTATGCATGCCCCTGTGCTGCCCAGTTATTCAGCAGAAAAGGAGATAGATGCCTTTCCATGTCCTCAGAGGAAATGCCTCTGCTAAGTTTAGATGTTGAAACTGAGCACATAGGATCTCCCTTTGGAAGATTTCAAAGGCACTTTCCTCTCTGCAATAAGGGTATGTAGAACACAGGTTTTTACTTTCAGTGGACTGCTTTGCTATATGTCTAATACAGAGTTTCATGCTAGAGCTTGCCTGTAAGGCACCACATTGTAGACCAAGAAAGAAGTGAAGTCAGTATAATATGCTAGTGTATTTTTTCAGCTCAACAGCTCTATGTGTGGTGTTTACGACTGAGAATGAAGGAAAGAAGAAGACGAATCATAGATCACAGTCAAATTAGATTTTCCTAATGGGGCTTTTGAAATAAACTAACAGATCACTGTTTAAATAAAACCTGCAACAAGGATGAGTTGATGTTACATTATTAAATTTCTTAATTTAATTCTTAAGCTCCAGAGCCACACAAGTAATATACAGCACATTTACCTTCACAAACTGTGGAATGTGTTGTGGAAAAGTTGAAGAAAAAAAGCTTTTCATGGTTTGACAATTCTCTAAGTCTTTAATCAGTATCAATCACAGCAAACAGTATCTGCCTGCCAGTCATGTATTAGGATTATTTACTGGCATTCCATGTTTTCCTTCTTTCATTAATTAGATAGAATGATTTAGTGCAAAATCATGATGGCTTGTTTTATTTTCTAGCTTACTATGTGTGCTATAAACTGAGAAAAAATACTTAGCACTTCAGGGCCTGGTGTTGTAACTAGAGAATTCAAAGTAAGCGCCAGGCCTGCCTATCAAGCAATAGAGTCAGTGGTGAAGAAATCTTCCCTTCCTTTTTCACTGTTGGAAGAGGAGCATGCTAATCACATTGAGAGACAATGCCCTGCCTTGCCCATAGAGAGCTTGCTTAAGGGGAAAATACATGTGAGGATCACAGTTACAGTGCTTGACTAGAAGATAAACTAGCAGAGGCCTGGTGAAAATGCAAAAGTAGTTTCTCCTTAAAAACAGTTTAGAAACATCTGCACTTTTGGGTACTGATGGCCAAGAAAAGAGAGAAAAACATAAGTACTTTTAGATATCAGATTAAGACATTTAAAATGCTTCTATAATAAATTATATAATAACAATGTTTAATGTTCTGTACTATATCTCTTCATATTTAATAATGTCCAGAATGCCCATATTTTGAACATTGGAGAAAGTGTAATGTGTTTTGTGGGTCTAGCACAGGCTTCAGTGCCTGGAGACTCTAGTTCTATTTCCAACTCTGCTTCAGACCTACAGGGTGACCTTTATGTGTGACCTCATTTTCCTCACCTATAAAATGGGGATATTAATACTTATTTACCTCACAGTTGGTTCCCATCCAGCTGCTACAGCGACTGAGCAAGCTCATGTATCTACAGAATTGCTAGTGTTCATGACAAACTGCTTTGGGTTTTTTTTTTTAAGAAGCAATACAGACATGAAATTAAGAACTTATTTGTTCATCCAGCGAATAAAAGTACACAACAAAATAACAGCAATGGAAAAACTTTTCAAAGCCTCTCTCTCATGTCTTCTCAGTGCCACTGTCCTTCAGGAGACATGTAGGTAGTTCCTATTTGACAGCAACTAGAATGCATTTCTTGATGCTGTTTTCAGTCAAGAAAAATTGCATGCTTTTTGAGTGAAAGTCTAACCTGGTCTGCCTTTAGAAGGGATATTAAAAAAAACTGCAAGCTTTGCAATTAAATAAAGGGAAAGAAACCATTTCAGTTTGAAACTTTACCTAATAATGAGGGTAGAGAGAAAAAAAAGGCAAGGAGGATCAGAGAGTAACAAGAGAGAAACTCATCTCTTCCTAAAGGGAACACAGAAGAGATGCTGGCAGGTATGCTGGTCCACAGCTGGGGAGACATCTTTGCAGCACTGCCGAGGCCTGTGAACACCTCAGCAACACTCGTCTCACTCTGGGAATGTGATACTTACTCTTGTACTGCTCTGGCTATGGAGAGCGCTGTAGATCCAGTTTCATTAACGCTATCTAAGGTCACATTTGGCAGGTCGTCATCATCACTGTCACTTTTAATTTGTCTGGGAGATAGGCCTCGGGGGTCCATTTGTGCTGGAAAGAGACATATAATGGATTAATATGAGCATGCTGAAATTAATCTTGTCCCTGAACAACATCAGGGCACGCAACACATCCGCTTGCTTGGGCTGGATGGCATCGCTCGTGCTGAGCTTCCCAAGTCAGGTGATGGATTGGCAAAGTCAGCTAGCGGTGCTGCAGCTGCATGTGGGTGTATCAACACACAGAGGCCACACAAATGCATCTGGTAGACCTGAAATAAAACTGTGCATATAATAACTGTCAAAAGCTCAGTTTACCCTCAAGTTACTTACTCCGCTTTTGTACAACACAACAAACTCCAGAATAAATGTTACACTAATATTTCAGGAGCAATCTTTGATTCTGAGTACCTTTCGTGAGATACCACACTGGGACTAGTGCCACTCCAGCTAAAATCTAGGCATCTGATCTAGGTTCTGATTTCTGACTCAATTCGATGCCTTCGGAGGCTAACAATGAAGTCTTCCCTCCACATGTGGCAAAGCATACAATTTCACACGGGCAACTAACTTTCGGATGTCTGATGTCAGGTAGGCTTGGTCAGATTTTTTTCACAAAGTCACATAGTCTCAGATCTTATGAACAACTGAAGACCAGGAACTGCAGTATTGTTTTGTCTATCTGCAACTTATATTGCATGGCAATGGTGCAGGTGTCCAGGTGCTGGCAGTAGAGGGCTGCAGGAGTGGCCTCTGTGAGAAGATGCCAGGGTTGCCTGGCTGTTGCCAGACATTGCTAGTTCCAGCTGGCTCCAATGGACCCACTGCAGGGCACACCTGAGCCCAAGGTGGCACACTGGGGAAAAACATATTTAAGAAAGGGCAATAAAAATGCCACATGGACACAGCGAGGAAGAAAGTATGAGAAAGAGCCCTGCGAGCACCAAGGTGAGAGGAGGAGGGGAGGAAATGCTCCATTGTGGAGCAGAGATTACTCTGCAGCCCCTTGAAGGAGGTCAAAGTGAAGCAGGTTTTCCTGATTTGCAGCCTGTGGGGGACCCCTGCTCTGGAGTAGGGGAAGAATGTGACAATAATGGAGTGGCAGGAAAGGGTGATTATGGACTGACCACAGATCCCATTCCTCAAGCCCCTGCGGTGTTCTTGGAGGGCCAGGTAGAGGACTCAGAAATGAAGATGAGCTTGGGAAAAGGGGGTTGGGGAGTGTTAGTTCTCACCGTCCTAATATACCTTTAATTAGCCATAATTTAAACTAATTTTCCCCACGCTGAGTTCATTTTGTCTGTGATGATAATCAGTAAGTGATCTCCATGTCTTTATCTTGACCCATGAGATCTTCCATCTTATTTTCTCCTTTTGCCCTGTTGGAGAGGAGAAGTGCGAGTGGCTCTGCGGGCATCTGGCAGCCAGTCGAAATCAACCCACCAGTTACATTTTTTGTGGAAAGGAGAGCAGAAACGTAGGTGCCTTCCTTCTTATCCTTGTTGCTGCCCTCCAAAGGGAAAAAAAGTACAACCTATATATAGGTAAGAGGAGAAAACCAAGAGATGGGCGTGGCAGAGACTACGGGGTACAAGTGTGAGCTGAGATAGTCCCAAGAGGAACTTGATGCTTGCGTCAGGAGACAGACCCAGACTGGACTTCAAAGGTGATGCAGAGAGAGATATTCCTCCTCGCTCATAAAATACAATGTAGTATCAGTAAGTGCTGAGAGACACTAAAAGCAGCTGGAGTAAAGAGCAAAACTGGAGAGATGCCTGATTCTGCAAGAAAGAAATAGGAAAGGGAGAGACAGGCAAAGATGTCTGCTTAAAAACATGTTTATTTTATTTGTTTAGGTGAAAGAGGGGAATCCAAGGTTATTTACAGAGCTAACTGTTGCAGTTTATTAGCTTATGCTTTCCTGTGTTGCAGTGTCAGAGAAAGGACATATCTGGGTCTTGAAACATGCTTTTCAAGAAAGGTTACTGCCATTCCTACACTGCTCTGGTGTCACAGGATCCCTTTAGAGATCATAAACAATTCAGCTCAATAACAGGTCCGAAAGTCAAAGTAAGATTTCTCATTTTGCCATGTTTTTTATGTTTGCTAGCTCTGAAAAAGGGACTTAGTCTGAAAAATGGGAGAGCTGTAGGTAAGTCCAGTAGCTGTGCAGCCATAACAGCAGAAGTGATGGATAGATAGCTGAGTTCTTGAAAAAAAACTCTCCCCATGTGAGTGATGACTTGAGGAAAAGTTGTTCTTAGATTTTAATTTATGTCTTAGATGTGAAACATATCTGGGTAATAGAACAGTGAGTGGTAACTACCCTTCAGCTGCATTTTCTTATGTTAAAGAACTTCATAAAGAAGATTAAAATAAGTTTGGTAGGCTGATGCAACGTCCCCTTCTGAAACCACTTACAGATGAACAGTACACGTTCTCTTAGCTCAGTTTAGGTCTCTCAGCCAGTCAGAAATACTGGCTACATTTGGACTGCTTATTCCTTCATATACAGTAAAGAAAACACCTTTGCTCATCAAGGCAAAGACCACTGACAATCAACATGATACATACAGCAACTTAGAAACATTTAACTGTTTTAGGTAGAATGAGCATCATTCTGACTGTGCTTCTTAGAATCACAACTTCTATATTATGGTGTTTAATGCATGCCTGAGTATTAGGGATAACCTGATACATGATTTAAGAGCAACTGAACCATCTAGTCAGCTAATTTAGTCCAAAAAATCTATCTGAAAAGTGCTGTTTCTCCCTTGTTCCCAAATGCTCCCTCTTAAACACAACTTTATGAGTTGTATGCAAGTATTAGATTATTATTTCTTCATTACTTCTTCGGTTTTTCTTAAAGTGAATCTTGTTACTTGTTAAGTTATATGTATCTGCCCAATATATAATGCTATATGTGACACTTCTCTGAAAGCTAATGTTTGCAAATAAAACAAAAAGCTATGTATGAAATACTTCATATTAACTGTGGCTCCATCTGACTTGCACTACAGCAAAAGTTTTAAGTAGAAACTTTCAGAAACTTTATTAGCATTTAACCCTAAGCCTAACTTGAAATCACAAATTTAATCTACAATACAGTCATTATACACCAATTTTGATCACTTAGGTGTGAATACTCCTACATAAAGAGAGATGATGTAAATGTATATGTTGTTTCACTATTACTGCAGATTGACATCTCTTGAGGTATTATTGCAGTTCCTATGAGATACTTGGTGTTGTTTTAAGATTACCTGAGGAATGTGCCAGGATGAAAACTCTCAATTACCTCTTTTTTTCTTTCTGTTTGTGAGGTAGATCATATCCTGTGTACTCTTCAGACAGCCACGAAGATGCCAATGGAGTTGTATTTTTGCACCTAGGGATAATGTGGCCCATTGGGCATGGTTTGCCATGCCAGATGCCAATGTCTGAGGACATTATGAGGTCCTGTGACATGTGAACATGATGAGAACAAAATACGAGGAACAAAACCATATCAGCAGGCATTCAATAAAAATTCAAAGGCAGGCAATTCAAGAGCATTTTTTGTTATATTTTTGCAGTGAACCTAAATGAAGTTGATAATGAAATTACAGAATGATGTAGGAATAATTCACCTATTTTTTAATACCAGCCCCCATACACACCCTCTTTTGTCTCCCTTTACATTTATGACCTTTTCTCAGCTTGCAGACTTAGGTGGCCAAGGTACCGAGGAGCCAAGGTGACTAACCAGTAGGCTGAACTTCACCGTTGCCAGCTGGTATAAACTGCCCTGTTTTTTATATCAGCATGGCTGCAGCTGCTGCAGTGAAAACAGCCTTTAAAGGTATTCTCCTTCCCTAAATGAGCCATATGAATAACCAACTGGCTGAAAGCCTAACAGTTATCTCCTCCTCAACACTCACTGCAGTGTGCAAACTGCAGTACGGAGTTTTTATACATACAGAGTTCGTGACTCCTACTTATGTCAACAGCTTTGACTTTCTCTTGGACATCCAACAACAACTGTCCAACTGCTGGCACCAAGGTTTAGAAATACCAGCAGAAGTTCATAAACATCAAATTAAGAGTAATTATTTGCCTAATGAACATTAAACTGGAAAGAATTAAGAGATGCAGGCAAGAGATATTTAGCAAATGAGATGAAAAATGTGGAGGACAAGTGAGTCATGGAAGGTGACTGGCAAGCAAGGTGAAGTGGAGCACATAAAACACCAGCACTTTTTAACTTCCCTTCATTCCGTAACTTGCTCTGACAACCAAGATTTTCCTTCAGCTTAAGACCCCAGGTCCAGAAAGGACCCAGGTGGGTTACTGAATCAAGTCCTCTCTATAACCAGCAAACACATTTAATTAATAAAGCTGAAGCCTTAAAAATTAGCTGGATTTCTTGCCCTTGCTACTCCTCTTGAAAGGCACGATTTATCTGACAGAGCTATAGGCTGATTTTGTGAAGGGTGAATGAGGCTAAGGCGAGGCAAGTAAAAAGAAACGAGTCAGAGTGCCTTCCTGGGACAAAGGTGTCATTGAAAGAGTGCATAGGAGCCACAGAACCGAGCTGTTAACACTCCACACTGAAAAGAGTGGTGAGCCAGGGGAGTTATTTAGGAATGCACATGCTGAAGGTTGCAAGTGGCCATGTCACTTTCCATCCTTATTGGCTTCAAGAAACAACGATTCTTTTTGCTAAAGAATGTACAGAGAATTGCTCTTGTTGCATGTATGTATATGCAATCACTTCTCAAAGCTCTGTTTGCCAAACTATACCAAACCCAAAACTCTGGGCAGTAAAAGCCAGTTAACTCTCTCCACTTATTTTAAGGCAAGGTGTGCAAAAAGGTCTCACATAAAATACATACCAGCCCATAAATACTCCTGAATTTGGTTTATCATCATTAATATTTTCCTGCCAACTGTCTGTTGCCAGTAGGAAAAAAATGGATCTGGATCAGACACAAGTTTGCTTCTATTTCTATCAAACTAAACAGTTTCTTGGCTTTAAAACTTACGCTGTCTGTGGGAGCCAGACTAATACTTGATCCTGTTTCCCAGGACAAAAATGCCTCCTTGTACATTGCTGGAACAGATTTAAACTTGCACAGCAACTTTCTAATGAGCACTGGTTGAATTTTTGCTTTCTGGCACATGGCTATGTCATTTCTGATATGGTACAGGATTAGCCATGTAATGGAAGCAGTTATCTCTGGGAAGGATCAAGCTTGGTAGATCCTTCCCTCTTCACCTTCTCCAAGGAATAATCTAAGCACAGGGCCACGTCATAATGCTGTTTTTTTCTTTCTCCACTCTCTAGGCCTATGCTTCTGTCTGCATTGGGGCATCTCTTGACAGGGGCACAGATTTAAATCTCTCCAGGCTGACAAAAGCTCAGAATGCCATTGCACACTTCTCATACAAGTGCTGGTGTGGAGTAAATGCTATCCCCCGTCTGTCATATTTAAGCTGCACTTGAGTATGCCCTAATTGCTCTGTTTCTTTCCAGTGATTATACATATGCAGCTCGAGTGCTCTGTCCTGGTCAGGCAAGGCCAAGTCAAAAATATTGAAGTTGGATGCCCGTAGTAGGTAGCCTGAATCTGGGCTCCCTCCAGGATGAAAAGGGCCAGATAGTAGCACAATGCTATCACCACAACCTGATTTTTTAAAAGATCTAGTTAAAGTTCCCGTGAGTGAAAGAGATGATCATCCAATCAGTAGGCTCACAAAGACCCACTAGAAGCAATTTCTTGTCTACACACTCTCTTTGCATTAAAGGCAAATCTGAGCCCCTTGGGTTACACATTTAAGAGCAGGAGAAAACTAAGCAACCACCAGGAGTTTTGTCTTCTATAGCTAAGCCACATACTATTAACTAATGCTGAAATGACTCATTATGAGATGATGCTTCTCATGTGAACTTGGAGAGAGAAAATTTCAGCAACCTGGAATATTGAAAAGACTAGCTCATCTTATCTAAATACCTCAGTTTCTTGCATTAACTTCATAGAATCATAGAATGGTCTGGGTTGGAAGGGACCTCCAAAGGTCATTTAGTCCAATCCCCTCTGCTGTAAGCAGAGACATCCTCAACTAGGTCAGGTTGCCTAGAGCCCTGTTGAGCCTCACTCTGAATATCTCCAGGGACGGGGCACAAACCACATCCCTGGGAAAACTGTTCCAGTGTACTACCAATCTCATGGTAAAGAACTT